>KN549907.1:28589-38782 GCA_000797555.1 Oesophagostomum dentatum | reverse complement strand
TAAAATGTCACGTGGGAACTTGTCCACTACCTACGTTACCACGCACTTACAAAATTACTATACAAAATTGTATGAAACAAAAAAACACAAATCATTTCCAGGTATCTTTTCTAATCCTGTCCCTTATTACGATTACAAGCATAAAAATAACGTGTTCGAGGGAAAATGAATGCAGCTATTCCCTGATTGTTTACCGTTCATAGCAGAACTGTCCCTACAATACTTCCTCAGAATTAAACCGCAGTATTAGGCACAGAAAGGGCTGCTCTCGTAAAAATCTTTTTAAAATAATTTTTCTTTTAATGCCTGCGACGCATTCAGGTACAACGCTCTATCATAGACTAGAGCAATGTAAGTGTGCTCAGCAATTTTCTTCCTAATAACATCGACTGAGTGACTGGCAGAGTGACTGACATCCGGACGACCGCTGTAGGTTTTTAGATACTGTGTCCGCCCAGATGTCAGTCACTCTGCAGTCTGCAGATGACCACTGACTCGTTCAGCCGTAATTAAATCTAAGGGGTGTTGTTTACCGGCTGTGACTCGAAGCTCAACGCGTAAGTAAGCCTTTCTATTTAGCTATGCCAAATTAGGCATGTGATCTGCACCCCAAAAGAACACCTTGGCGTCTCGAGAAAACTTAGTTTTTTGCTGAAGCCCTCATCCGTAAAGAGCATTTCTTGAGCTTTGTTTCTATTCTGGGATTCAATGGTGAGAACCTTGCCGAAATTTCTACCGTAATACTTCTGCAACGTGGGTGGGCAAAAAGCTGTTTCGAAAAGCGCACATATGGGTGATGTCGGAGTAGAACAAAAATTTCTTTAAAAAACAAAACAAACTAAATTTAGCGAAGACAGACGCCTAGAGCTTCGAACTTTGTTGGAAAAGATAGCGCAAGGCACTGCTATTCTAACAGGATTAGAAGAGGACTTGGTGATGTTTCTGGTTTTGAAGCCCACTATACTACACTGTTACTGCATTTTACAAGTCTTTTCGTGGAGCTGTGGTAATTCCTATAGAGAACATGAAACAAAAAAAGGGTAAATGAAAGTTCTCTTCTTCGGCTAAAATGGTCTTTTGTCAATACAGACTTTAGAAGACGGAAAAGTCGGTAGTTTTTGAGAAAATTCTCTAAACCATAAAAACGGCGGCCAATGGTTCATTTACTTTCTTGGCCAGTACTGACATGTCGGCCACATTCATCTGACCCGGTAGACGTGTCTAGCGAGAGAAGTCCTTGTTGAACACGACAGAACTGGTCGAGAAAATGGACGAAGTTCCGGCAGTATATATAAGTAGAGTTCGGTAGTGGCGGTGTCCCTCCTACAGTAATCCGCGTGAGATAGGCGTGACGAAAAATGGCCTCCACGTGCGCGTGACGACCCAAAACGCCATATTTACGACAAACTCATCGTTATTTTGGTACAAGGTTAAGCTATTGAGCATTTTGTATATAGGAACGGTATTGCGCGTTTGATTTGTCAGCTACATACCTGAAAGCAGTTTTCCGTCAAGCCTAAATTTACTGTAAGATGCAGCCACGACCGGTTCAACTTATAATATTATAGTTCCGGCAGGAAATTTTTCAATTACTGGGATATCCATTCTATAATTTAGCAGGAACTATTTGTTAGATTCAAAGGGTTAAAAACTGGAAAAGTGCCTTCTTTTTGCCACAAATGTACATAATTAAGGCGGAATTGATGAAATACGCTCTGCTAACGATAAGAAACTCATCTGAAAAACTGTTAACTATCTCAAAATCAAAATGGAACTCTGCAGCTGTAATTCCTTTGCAGGGATCTTTTGTTTTCGCTATTAAACGCCGGAATTTAAGCATTGGTAGTAGAAATCGGTGGAAGAGCTAACGGAAAATGGGAGAGAAGAGTCCTTATGTCGAGTAAAAAGAAGTGAAAGAATCTTGGGACTCCAAAGAGGCATGTCACGAGAAAGATGGATCAGCTGAGAGCGCAGTGAAAGGAAGTCAGTTGACGATGGATGGGTCTTCTAGGCTAGGAAAGAAAAAAGTGATGTTGGACCTGAAGTAGTTGTGAATACAGGCCATCCGGATATTTTATAGTACTGCTCAAGTCGGGACTTGCCTACTCCCGGAGGCTAGCACAGTTCAAAATATACTAGATACGCACATCCAGAGTTCGAAAAAGAGGACAAAAGAGTTATTCGCAAGGATATAAAAGATATGAAAATCATTATTTTTGCCCATTCCTACTCGTCCTACCTGCCTTTTGGGTCTTATCTATGCTGAAAATAAGCGGAAAATATAGAAGCATTTAGCTACCTTATAGGATGTACGGTGACGCTGAGAATATATAGAAAACAGACCTATTATCGCACAATGTGCTTGCTATATACGAACGGAAGAAGACTAGCAGTAGGCTTTCTGATAAGAAAACAAATGACTGTAGGGGACGAGTTATTAAGGCAAAGGATATTGTTATAAGGAAACAAAAACAAAAGAGTGGTAATGTCACCTAGGTTGGGCTAAACAAACTATGCAGATAATGCTTCAAAATAAAGCTTTAACTTGGCAGTAATTGCACATAACAACGTTTAAATTGCAGTTCTGGCCTTACAAGCATACAGTTCGCTATTTTTGTCAAATTATTTGCAGAGTGAATCATAAAAATAAATAAAACGAAAACGAATCCCTAGCACAATGTTTAGAAGGCGGAGTCATTGTTGTCCCACGCGGACAAACTCGTCCAGATTGCACCACATACATGTAACACCATGACCTAGACGAGTTCGCTCGCGCGCGGCAATGCCGGCACCGCCCCCAAAAATATAGCGCTACGGTACCCCGTAACACAATGGTAAAATATCAGACAGGAAAATAATTTTTGTCTACAAGAGAAAAAACAACAAGTATATTGAGCTGAAGCAGTTAACACTATTCTACACTATTAATCAAAGTACTACATGTCTAAACATAAGTGTCGCAAGAAAATGCTGTATAATCTCTTGCAAAAAAGAGGAAAAAATCATCGCAAAATGTCTTCCCTTGTCCCTTGTGCACAAGACCTATTTCTTTACCTAACATATGACATGAATTTGGCAATAGATAGATTTTTTGGAAAAAGTAAGAAACAGATCCAAGTAAAAATGAGGAGAGAACTTGAAAAACTGAATTGCCTACGGTATCTATGAAATCGCAGAACTAGCTTTGAAAAGTCGATGGAGGCAGTGAAAACCGATGTACCATGAATTGCAAAGTATTACGGACAAAATACGTCAGCAATTCAAGTTTTCCTCGTTCAAAAGAAAATCAAAGGGTAATTCTCCTCCACTTTGTTGGTATGGAAGAGGAAATTGACGAATGTGCAACAACTAAGAGCAGTCTATATTGCAACAATGAATTGCTTGGTGGAATTTTCTACTAAAATGAAGATAAAATAGATCAAAATTTGTATAAAACAATATACACAACCTGTCAATGTAGTAATGTGTAGCCTTATAAGCAAAATATTTAGTTTTGAAAGATGGCTATACGTATAAATTCATTTTATTAACATAGATTAACTTATTAACTATAAATACTGTTTGGCTTCCTTCAGTAAATAGAAAAAGCGCAGAAACTAACGAGTTCTCGAAATCATCTGGCTGTGAGCGATTTCTATAAATTTATAAATTTCCATAAATCAAAGACAACACTCCCGGAACAAAAATCCAACGTCTATAGGCGAGTTCTTTGATCTACTCCTTCTCCGAGAATGTTTGGAAGATGACATGAGAGCAGAGAATTTATGTTAATGAAGGCCGATCAAGTGACTATGCTGAAGAAGTGAATAGATCAAATGAACTGCTCGTGAGATGGATGAATTTGCTACATCACGGGCTCCCAGAGTTGAAGAAAGACTGTAGGTGAAAACTCAAAGATATTTTTAACAAATTGTGCTGAATTCGCTGAATTTCTAAGCCAGAAAAATAGCTGCTGAGATTTTTGCAAAGGAGAAAAGAAGGTAAAACAAGCACTGACATCATTTCACGGTTTTCCCTCAGAAATTTTTACTTTATGCATATTCTAGTGAACTAAATAAATGAGACTCTTTAATGTCAACCTCTACACTAATATCACATCCATTCTTTATTTAGGCAAAGACTAGCGTGTGAAAACACGTTTAGAAGAGTAAGTACATGTTAAAATTGGGCACGAAATGGTAATTCTCTGGTTTTTTCCCGCTATTTGGGTGTCACGCACATGTATAGACAAGTACAGACATGTTGAGTTCCAGCAGTAGTTGGCAACTTTCCAAGGAACTACAAAACGATGATTTTCAAATTTCCGAAAAATTTCAAATAGTTTCAGAATCGTGACAGTTGAGCATTTTAAAATATATACGCAAATGTCATAGAAGCTGTCTGCAAGCGGTTCCGAGCTGCAAGCTGCAGCCTATACTCTTTTCCAGGAATTAATAATCCCATAGTCGGGCTATGCTGGAAGACCCACCCAGTCGCAACCAATTAGCCGAGATATAATGGATACGCTTTGTCAACCGAATTTACAAGGTGTGGGATAGGCAACTGTTGTCTATAAATTATGCATCTAGCTGGAGTTGGGACCGTGACCGCGTTCTCACATAATAAATTAGCGCCGACGGCGACATGGAACCTTGAAAAATGTTTGCTTGCTAGAGATCTGGCCAACGAATACGACAAACAAGAGCGGCTAAATGGTCTCGGTAGAGATCTTTGCCACAGGATGGATGGATATGACAATGAGCTAGACTAACGGGGGCTGAGATTCTTCGGTAGCTTTGTTGCTGATTTGCAGTGTGAATAGAAGTATTTAAGTAAAGGCATCAATGCTTTCGAGTTTGTGGAACTGTAGCGCTTCAAATATTCAAATATCAGGTGTAAAAGCATCGTGAGACGTACATACGAATAAACTCGATTTTCTGTAGTCTGGCCACTGAAGGCACCATCCTCTTAGAATTTATTTTGAGATTTTGGTAAATTTTGAAGGCGTAGTCAAGGAAAAGCATAGGTTCAAAAATCTTTGCGTGATCATCACTTATGGCGAAAAAGCTTTGTCTGGAAACTATCTAGGTGGCGTGAATCTGAGCGATCTTGCGGGCGAGCTGTCTTTCAAGTCTTATGCAAGAATTCAGTGCCCACATCGCGCTTTGAGGCAAACTAGAAGAATCTTACGGTTTCATCCACGGCCAATCGATAGAACACCCAAATCCAACGAATAACGAGATGGATAACTCGTCCGCGAAATCGCTCAAATGCGCGCCACGTATGTACTCTTTGTGGAAGCGTTTCAGAGAAGATTTCTGAAACCTGGTTAAGGATGAGGATTCATTTAAAGTCCTTTAGTAAATCAGAAGTCCTTTCTCAGCGAGAGTGCGTCCTTAATTAAAATCCAAAGTACATAAAGTTGGATAGTTAATTATCCTCGGAATAATACAAATTTTGTGCTCAAATCCTGCTATTATTTTGAATTATTGATCGGTTTTCACAAATCGCTATAACACTTCTAGTAAGGAACTAGCTGCCATGTTTTTCTTACCATCTCTAGTTGGCCTTATACTAGTTTTAAGGAATACTTCACAAACTTGAACAATAGCCGCTATGTATCAAGGAAACGTCCTAAAAATGATAATTTCTCGAACAAATTGAACACAAAACACCTAATACAAGCATCACAGTAAAATGCTAAGCTTGTTAAGGCTAACTCTGACAAAACGCTCAGAATATGCTACCCCAGGCAGTGAAATTTTCTGGAAACAATATCGGAAACTTAATTTCATCAGAACATGTGTATATGAAGCATTAGGTATTCTCAGTATCGAATAAAGAATTGAAAGAACTGCTAGTTACCCAGTTCGCCTTCCTATCAAATTCAGCCTAATACTTTCATTTTCCAATGAAATCGAAGCTAAAGATTAAGGTTAAAAACATCAGAAAGAGGAACTGGTTGAGAACAAGAACGAACGCGGGTTCTCAGAGATGAGAAGATGATCGAGGCATAAAATTGTATTGCTGTTCACTAGGTGGATCGTGAAAATTTTACTAATTCTGCCGCACTAAAAAACATAAAGTGCATCTTATTAAAATGCCAGATGACTTAAGATTAGTCTCTCATATCCTCAAAAGCAAAGATCGAGAACCAAGGAAGTGCAGTGGGTACGGTATCAGCTGTTACGCCATCCGGTTGGACACTGCTCCCTATATTTTCAAGAAATAGTTTATAGAGAAGAAAATTTCGCTCCAATAATCACGCATGGAGAAAAAGTGGAAGAAATTTAAGTATATGCAAATAAATTCAGCGTAGGTATGTCATTACTGAAAATATTCTGGGTGCAGAAAGGCTCCTACACAACTGTTAAGGATTTAGATAAAGAGTGAAAGCACTGTATCGTCGTTTTTCATCTAGGATTAATCAGATAATGAGTGCTATTTCAGAAAAAAAGAAGGAAAAAGGACACAGCTCCAGACAAAAAAAACAAGCACGCACAAAAGGCCGTGAATCAAAAGAATGTCAAGCTGAAGAGGTGTAGGGTCGGCAATTTTTGCTTTATTGCTCCTTGAAAGCACACTCCCATTTTATATCCGGTGTATAAGATAAGGCACACCCTAGGCTGTTTGGATCTCATGACTCTTAAAAGATGTCTTTTAAATCCCAAAGCTTTCAAAAATCCCGCCCTTTTACCCCATAATTGGTCATTTACGAATTTCCAGCACAAGAGGAAAATGTTTGTCAGCTAAACGTTACTCGACATGTTTCTTCTTGTAAAGGATGAAACAGAGACCATGAGACGTGAGAGAGCTCTAGTATCTTACGTGCTCCAACATGGTTAACTTGACAGAATTTGCACGAACACGCCCACATCCTGCCAACAATCTCGTCCAATATTGGAAAATATTAGAAAAACTCCGCCCCTTCAGACCTGTTCAACACTTTAAGAAATTGACTTTCAACGTTTTTAACCAGTTTTACTTATATTGTCGGACTCAGCAGTAGCGCGATATTCGACTAACGTCAAAATCTCGAAAACAATTTCCGGCTGGGAATGTGCCTTCGAGCATGGTTACAGCAGCATCAAGAACATTCATTTCTAGGCCTGCCTTAAAAACAATCCTAGCTTTTGAGACAACACCAAAAAATCAACTGTTTGGAGCTGCAGAACTTCCTAGGATTACTACATGTATAGGCGCTACTGGCATTTATAAGGTCCTTAAAAATTCCACTACAAACTAAAAATAAGCAGCTGCAGGTGCATAAAAATTGGGCGCCTACATTCTGCTCAAACAAGTAATCCGAGGAGAACTTTTTGGAAACCTAATTTGGAAAATAAGCTTGCGTGGGCGAAATTTGATGCAGCACAAGGAGCCAGCAGTTAGCATGGTTATTTTTTTACATTTGAAATGCAGTAATGTCTTAACGGCGGCAATGTTATCCAGGAAAAACTCCCAATAATCGTTATCCATTAACTGCAGAGCTCAATAAAATTATCATTAGATCACAGCGACAATTTGTACTTGGAAAAAATGGGTCCGAAAATTTTTGAGAGTGGCACAGAGGCCAGGGAAAAAATTGAAAAGGAGGTCAACTTTTCAAATAAAATTTTTATGAGTGACTGAAAATATCGATTTCCAGTTTAAAAATTTTTAAAAATATTTTTTACGATTTTTACAACGACTTTTTCCTCGGCCCCGCCCACTTTGGACGCGCGACCTCCCTCGAAAAAATTTCTGCGACCGCCACTGAGCTGGAGGTAAACCATAGCAACCATCGTAAATTCATTACAGCTCCACAGCAAAAAGGTTTTTCTGTACGTCCACAGCAACTGTGGAGAAGTTATGCGAACGTTTACGCCAGAGATAACGTGCAACGAGGAGGTGCAGACATCGTATCTGACTGGTGGATACTTTGATACACTGGGTAAACCTGGGAGGGTTAGGTGTCTTACATGGAATCAGACTTATCCAGGACTTAGAACTTTTTGCAGTCCAGAAAGGGAATGGATTTGACTACTGTAGCTTCTAGAAAGAGCGAGACGAAACAATATCAGCACGCAAAGGGAGATTTACAGCAGTAGCCATGAAATGTTTCGCACTTTCCATCGGCGTTTCGTGCATTGTTATGGAGAGATAACTAATGTGGAAAAAGAGGTAATGCCGTGAGTCTACTGTGCTGCGACATTCTTCGACCAGCGGTAAGATAGTAACCTTAGCGAATCCGAGGGGATCATATTGTGTGAGCCCATTTTACCCTTATCATAATCCATTTAGCGGTGGAACAACTTCAGAAAATAGTGACACCCCCGATCAGCCCCGTGGCAGAATTCCGTTAAATTCTACTAATTCTTTTAAGAAACGAAAATTTTACTCCAGGGCACCTAAATCCCCCGCTTTTTATGAGGGATCAAAGGCGATGTTCCGTTTTTAGCAGCAATTTCAGTAGGATGTGTTTGAACTTGCTCTTCGGGTCAAACCATAACTCTCCTTAAACCCAGTGCAGAAGAAAACTCGAAGAAACGAAAATACAACGCCATTCATGCGAACCCCTTTCAACCCGTACGCTGAAGTAAAGGATGTCGATTCCATCTCCTGACACTACACGTTTTCTAAATAAGCTGTGGAATGCAAGGTAAGTCCGCTGGGTAGCACCTCCGAGGCAATTAGTACGGTAGATAGTCCAACCACCGTTCAGTTCAAAGTAGAACTGACAAAAAGATGAAGCAAAAATGATGATCCCCTCCCCTTTCCTAGGGGAGACTGATGAATACGGGCCTAAGAGTCTGGTTCGGTGTTTATTGCACACTAACTCTACAGTGAATAGACCAGCATTGCTGTTTGATACAAAACATGGTTAGCCTGGTAAACAGCCAAGCGGATGATAAGAAAAAAATCTAGTGCACATCTGGTTGCCATGCTGAACTCATACATATTAGTTTCGTAGCTTTTCGCTTAGAAGATGCCCAGAAAAGTTCGTTAACAAAATCTTAAGCCGATTACTACGATAGGTAATTGAGGAGAGTTTAAAGCTGAAGAGAACTGATAGAACCAGCTGAAGAATTTGTTTATGTTGGCTCTTTCGTCTCATGCCCTCGAGATCCCGTCGAAGAAGTCCGTGGAAGATCATAGCAAGCAGTAATTTTCACGTAAAATATCGTTCTTTTCTTTTCACACAGACCGTTGAAATTGAACTGAAAAGGAAGTTAATAAACATCTGCATCATGCCTGCTATCTTATACGGCTGTGAATCGGACAGAAGATAGCGATGTGTCTTCGATCACCATATCGCCGGTTAGGCAAAAGGCTGAGTGAGAAGATACCTTCAAAAGTTGTAAGACGAAGAATAGGATTACGAGACTGGATTTATACTGCACTTCAAAGAATATACGTTTGTATCAAAGATATCGAAGAGATCACAAGATAGACCCTGGGCACTCAATATCACTAAATGAGTCCCGATGGAACAAAAAACAGAACATTTGCAGCTGAAGTAACGCGATGATCTTCGACAAGTACACTGAATAAAACCAATACTTCCGTCTAAAGCAACACGTGGCCAGCTTTGTAAATACCAGAACATGTGCGTGAGAACGGACATGCGCTTTCAATAGATTTCATTGCAAGCGAACGCTCATTTTGCAAGCTTGATGTGCATCTCGAAGAAAATTAAAACCCCGAACAAGCTTCCGCTACGGCTCCAGAGAAGAAGATAAGGGGTAAAAGCTGTATCCTGGCGAGTATCGTGATGAAGTCTTAAAAATGTCGGCGAAGCACTAGTCTGACTCAGGATTCGGTTTAATCTACTTAAAGTGCAAAACGAAACCTGACAATAGCACAGAAACTGAGCCGAACACTGGTCCGAGCATTTGATGCTAGGGAGCTTAAAGGCAGCGTCCAGCCACCCCAGTACCCAAAACCTGCCAGTGCCCAGGTCACCCATTCAAGGATGTCACCGATCAGAATCGATATCTAATCCTCCACCGCTACCCATTGCCTCTCTTGTGGACAGTCGATATGACCCACCTCTCACAGCCTAACAAGAGCTATAAAAAGCTTTAGTTTATGGGAATCTAAGATGGATTTCTAGACTTGAAGGTGTTCCAACCCTAATTTAGACTAGTAGTAACCTTAGTATACTTTCAGAGTAGGTAAAAGGAGCAGGTTCTTCACTTTGATCTACTGAAATAACAGCTCGTCCACGCCGAAAA
>KN549907.1:6722-19434 GCA_000797555.1 Oesophagostomum dentatum | reverse complement strand
TTACGCTACAGCCCATCTGCTTCCGTGTACTGAGATAAATTCACATGTGTTCATTAGCTGTGATTTAATCTAGGCTCTCTTATCCCAGAGAGTACACCCTCTATGTATAGGATAAAACACCGCAAATGAACTACTTCTTGGAAGTATTCCTCTCGTCCTCTCACAACTACGAAAAACCTGGCATTATAAGAAGGTTACTATAAATATCGTTGCTAATTCGTTCCATTGGATCATTCACATAAAGATGAAGAATACACAAACACCGCGGTCAGTGGGAGCGTTGGTCAAGTCAGGTAGTCAGCAGATCAGATTCCAGTATTTGCTTAAAGTAAAACCTTAGTAAAGGGGAGAGAACGTATGCTTATTTTTGAAACTCTTTCTATAGAGTACTGTACTTCCTTCACATACAGTTGAACTACGAGCACCAAGCTCAACAAGGTTTTGTATCCTCACAAGAACTTCCTAATGGATCACGGTCTTCTTCTAGGAAACTTACCAAACATAAGATCGCGTGCGGCACGTCTGTATATTAGCCGCATCCTAGGTATCATCATTGAACAGCACTTAAGGACAAGATATATAGCCAAGAATGTGAAAAATAGTAGCTGCTGGGCATATCGGCAGCGTCCTTGTATAAACTAAAGAACTCTTGACCGAGAGGGGTAGAAACGGCAGGGTTTCAAATATTCTGTGTTGATTCGCTTCAGGATGCAATGGTGGCCTTAGCACTGGCCTTAAGAGGAAATGAATTTCTTATTGAAATTTGCAGTCTGTGTGGGAGTGGAACTCAATGCATTTGATGCTATATGAGGATGTAATTAGAAGCCTTATAAGCTGTATCCCACGTCAAAAAGGAACTTAAGATGGAGTGTTTATATATAGACTTGAAGCTGTAGCCATAAATCAACCAGGAGAGATTTCCTTTTATACCAGAGATCATTTGCGGAATCGGGAGTTTTGAAATAAATATCATTTACAAACATTTGCTCCAGATACTGTAAAAACACTAGAAAATCGCTCGTAAAGCTAAAGAGAAAAGAACACAGGTAGCTAATGAATTATTTCCCAGAAAAAACCAAGCAAAATAAGGACATGCCTTTAGAAATTCACTGTAATTATTGGCACGAAATTTTTAATGGAGTGTCTTCGTAAGAACTGTGGCTGCTTTACGTGATGGCGTATGGAATTACCTAGAAAAGGGCGACGTAATCATGAAGTAAAAAATGAGGTAAAAATTTCTGTCAAACCAGCAGCGGAAGGCTCATTATTTTTCAAGGTGAACTTGAGCATTCCCTAATAATTTGAGCAGCCATCAAAGAGCTGCAGTTTTAGTTAGTAAGCAAAACAGAACCGAATAGTAGTCAAGTAGACGAATGGTCAAAATCGTATAACCAGTCGTCTACTAGTATGGCACTTAAATTCTTGAGCTTCCGTGCGAACGTGGATTTTTAATATCATCGAAAGTCTGCAAAATTCTTGAGCTTCCGTGCGAACGTGGATTTTTAATATCATCGAAAGTCTGCAAATGCAGTAGTTTTCTGTGCGGCAGCGACTGGTTATATTACTTTAAAGAACCCCGCAAATGGTGCATATAATTGCGTCGAAGGAAGCTTTAAAAAATAGGAAGAAGGGCTTTGCGTGAGCTATATTTAATATACAGCCTGTGAGAAAGTTTTGTCGAATGTCAGCACTAATGGGTTGCTAAACAGGGAAACAGTTTGCAAAAAAATCTCTTTTTGCAGATGAGTTACAGAAATCTCACAAAAAGCCGCTGCTGTAACTGCACCACAACACAAAAAATGTAACATAAGTCGATTTCTGCAGTATGACATAAAATACAACTTTGCTCCCATCTCCGTCACTGCAACACCTATCTTGTTTTGTGATTACTTGTCGTGCGCAACTGTGTCTGGCGCGCGATTTCTGCCAAAAAACAGCAGTAAGTAAAAGATTTATTACAGATTACAGACGCAGTCCGGGTGGTCGTGCTCACTAACATCTAGGCCATACCTGCTATCAAGTACCGGTGCCAGAAGTGGTGACGAGGCGAAAGAATAGTAGCAATAGTGCCAACCTCACTCACTTATAGTGCCGTACAATGCAAACAACAACACGTAGCAATCACCACCATTCACATACCAAGTTACCACACTACTACAGTAAAACACACCAAAAGTTTTACAGGCTTTGTCCAGATAGAATTTAAGGAGTTCGTTTTTTATCGAGTGCTTGTCTTACCTCACAACCGTAAGCTAAACAATACTTTCCAGTGAGAATTTTCAGATATCTCCTATAAAATATTGTCGAAAACGTTTGAAAAGTATCAGAGGTTTAAACAAGGACGAATTATCTTCAGCTTATATTACGAATTTGCTGAGGTCAATGTATTATTGGTTTCGCGGTTGGAATCCGTCCGGAATTAGAAACTAATCTAAGTTTCTTTTAAGAAAAGTTTTTGCAACACTTTCACAAACCGATAAGTAAGTAATATGAGCTACTTAAACGCAATATAACAATTGTTGGGACGACCAAGACTAGATTCTGATTGGTAAATTTTTGAGAGGGGCGTAGAGAATGACTGCGCTGCTCTTAGACAAAATTCAACATTTTTTCAATTATTTTTAGAGCATGATTGGATACTTGCGCCATTTGTATTCATGCACCAAAATGATTAAATTATCCACAAAGTTGTGTCGTAGCATTACTAATTCAAATCTGACAAAACAATCTAGTACAAGTTTCCAGGGTTGTAGCCTCGAGTTTTGTTACTAGAAAAGTAATTTAATAAGTTTCGAATAAAACAAACTTGACCGTAGTCTCAACGACAAATTTTTTCCATCAAAGGAATGTTGCGAGGTTTATAGTGGCTTGAAGAAAGGGCATATCTTGTTTTTAGTGTCTTCAATAGCATAGAACAAATGTTCTAAGGTTTTCCGCTGCTTCGCAAATATTTATTCACTCTCAATGTTGTCAAGAACCTTTAATTGTATGTTTAGTTTTTAATAGAATTTTGCGCTATTAAAGGCATTTTTGTACACGTGACATCAAGGCGATTCTCCGAGATTCGTACCACTTCTTTAAAAATAAAGAAAAGCGTTTCAAAAATAGGAAAGATATCGTAGTTCAAACAGAAAGAAAAAATGGCTTATCAGATTAATGAGTGAATGAAGAAATTAATAAAAATATAAACAGAGCTTATATGGACACATCTTGAATAAATAAGTAAATTGGAAAGTAAGTAAATAATTCTTTAATAAATAAATCACCTTCCCCTCCAAAATGAAAATTAAATAACAATCAAACCCTGCGGAATATTTGTGAACTTTCGAACAGTCGACCACTTGCTTTTTATTGCGTTCAAAGAAATTTCACGAGAAAATTTGTATTCCACACAGTGTATGTGAGATATTCTTCTGAAACCACAGAAGAGAAAAGGTCTGGGAATTTCGTTTACTCATTAGATACCGAAAACAAAACTGCTCTAGAGCTCTAGAAGTTCCCTCTTTCGAGCTAACTACACATGTCGACGCACATAAGAGCTACACATTTAGAATGCACAAAAGCTAGCTTAGAGCAATACCGGACAAGATACATCTAAGAAAATCTATTCAAGCCCTAGAAGACTGTTATAATTCCTTCACTACGACAGAGCTAGTGAAAAATTCTGGTAAAAATAGTTAATAAAGCATGGACAAAGTCGGGAATGATGTGAATTAAAACTGTAGATTTTTTAAACTATAGAATCTGGCGGCAAGAGGAGACGCAAAAAGCAGAAAACAAGACATTCTTCTAAAAATCCTCTAATTTTTAAATAACATTGTGCCAAACTTTAGCTTCACAGTTTTAAGAGACATCTAGAGCTTCTAAAGCGACTGCTATTTGAACATGTGTCACAGACCATCACCTGCGCCGTAGATGTATAGAATTTCACCGTTTTTCTTTACACTTAATCTTTATATGTTTCACTTCTTGTCAGATATGTAGACCTCTAGTCAAGTAATGAATGAACACTACGCGAAATTTGATGGATGAGTTTGTTCTGCATTCATATTTCTGAGCTGGTCTCAAACAAGTAGAAAAAGGCTTATTCATGACGGCATTCGGAGAACTGGAAAGGACAGGAAATATGATTTTCGTGATATATAGCAGGGCAAATTACTGTAAGTATTAGCACGCATTTCTCATTTCCTCCACTATATGTAGAAAAATTGATATCTGTGACCTGTTTGACTTGTCATAAACTGACCACAAAGTAGTTTCACAGGACTTTGCTTGTTCAGCCTTGTAAAATGCTACACTTAATTGATGATATCGAAGGCCATGACATGTAGAAACATGGCATGGCCTCATTTACAAAGTTTTATCATGCTAACTCCTCAGTGTGGAAATAATTTAAGTTTCGATAAAGTTTGATTGCAAAGAGGAGTGATATGAACAACGTTGTTGTTTTGTTCCTTCGCTGCTGTTTATAATAGTTGGTAGCTGATAAATCCCGCATATAAGGATGGTAGCTTGGTAGGTTCGGCAGTCAGTCAGCCAGTGCCGGTGTCAACAGTTGACTTCAAGTCTTCACCATTGCCGCAGCCTCAAGAAGCCTACCATGCGACCAGCCGTAGGAGGTATCAACTCTTTCAACAAAGAGCTGTGAAAAAGACTCGAGACTACCGCAGAAGAACACAGATTGGCCTGCCGGCCGCACTTGATAATTTCCTTGGTCGAAAAATCTTTATAAGTTCTCTAAGCTTGAAAATGACTCGATTGAGCTAAGACTGACAAATACTTCATAAAGTTGCATAAAAATTGTTACAGGATGACGCAGTAATAAGTGGCGATACGAGAGCAAAGACTAATTGGCGACAATTCGCCCGTTCAGCATAATCCAAGAGGAGACCATGAACTAGACGTGGACTGCAGTTCAATTTGTTGCTCAGAAAAGTTAGTTGTACTACACAGTTTAGTGGTAAATGGTCCACAGAACAAAATGACTAAAAAACAGTTTTGGTAACATTTTTAGCTTTACAGCTTAGCTTTATAAGCTGTAAGGCTCTGTACTTTACTAAAGTGGGAGCTCCCACACAGGAAACGCGTCTTCGTCACAATCATCTTAACGTCAAGTGCACATATTCGAGTAACCTATTGTATACAGGCCATTTGGCAGCTATTCAGAACTGCGTAGGCGATTCTAAAATAGATTTCGGGTGATGAACACATACTTATAACTTGTTCTATGCCATATTAGAAAAGGTTATTTCTAATGTGCTATAAAGAGATACGTCAGAATACATACTGTTCTATGTCACATTAGGGCTTAAAAAGGTTGTTTTTAAAGTGCTTGAAAGAGACACCTCAGTGTACCGAGGATTTCTGATAGAGAATTTAAACAGATTTGCAATCGTAACCTATTTGTAGTGTAAGTATTTAACATATAATCGGAAAACAAGCTGAGTATAGAAAAGAAAGCAGTGCGAACACACTCTAAAGTTTGTAAAAGAGAAAGGAAAGGCGTGAGCTATTTAAGAATGTTTTGTTCCAACTGAAAGGTGTCAAAAACAGGAAAGAGTGTTAAAAATGAGTAAGTTTGGAAGAGAGGAAGGAGAACGAGGAAAGTAGGGGACGGAAGATAGAAGAGGAAAGAGAAAAAGACTGCGAAAAAATGGAGGGGCAAAATGAAGGAGAGAACACTTTTCCACGATAATAGAATCATAAAAAGGAAGAGCAAAAACACTCTCGCTTTTTGCGAAGTAATAACGATAAAAGAGAAGAAAGAAGAAAAAAGATGCACTTGACCATTTAGGATCGATGTGAGAAATACGTGCCCAAGAGCCAAATTCGACGCAGGGGAGCTTGATGGGAAGGCAGAAGTTCTACGCTGGAGACGCAGAGAAGGCAGAGCTAGAGAGATCACCGAACTTCTAGAGAAGCGACAAGTGCAACGCGTTCGGCTCGTGGGCATGTATTTTTCACCTCGACAGTAACTACTTGATGCTTTAGCACGCTGTTATATAAACCAGAAAAATGGAAAATGCAGAAAAGAGTGACGAACTCAAAAGAGTGTAGAGTGAAAGGAAGGTCTGACTAATAGAAAGAATAAAAATATGCGTGAGAATTTCGATCCTGAGAGTCAGTTCACACTTTTCATGAACAGTGCCTTGACAAACAGCAATGCCATAAACGCTCCTGAACCTCCTCTCATGAGCGTTTCAGCTGTAGCGTTTTGAAACATTCAGCGGAAAACATTTTTACAAAGACTCTGCAGAGTCCGGCTAGAGTTGATAAGTAAGTATGTATTGATCTCCTGCAAAAACTGGTCGCAGCTCTGCTTGCTCCCAGTAAACGTCTTGCGGAGTTCCTGCGAATGGTTCACGGAAGTTTCATGGATACGGACCTAAAAGCATGCCAACGCTCTGAAGCCAGGTATACTGGGTCAGCCAAGTACATCTTTAGCAAAAAGCCTTTTAAAGGCGAACTCATTTGTCGAGACATTCGGTCCCGTGAGGAAGGAATCACAGACCTTTTCAAAAGTCGATTTGGGCCTAAATCTCGCAAGAACCGAGTTTTTTTTCGTACGTTTTCTGCCTCTTTTATCAGCTCAGCTGAATTTGTTATTTTGTTCCCTGCCATTATTGCGCCTGACCGGCTAAAATCTCGGCTCTTACATTATCGCAGTTTCTAAAGATCTTTTTCCGCCCACTTATTTGCTCAGTGCTTAATTTTTGCTGCTTTCTTAGTTTTTTATGCTCCTGAGTGGAATATTCAACAACTCGAGCTTACCCCTCTTTCTCCTATCTCACTTCCGATATTACACGTGTTATAATAGTTCTTTCCCCAATTTTTGTTTTCTCAGGTACTCTTGCGGTGGTGCTGTCGCCAATTATTGGTTATTTTTTTTTGTACACACATTGTTTTCTTAAGGATATGCTCCCCTCCCCCAGGAAAGGCCAGTTATCACTTTTTCGCGTTGTCATTCGTTTTGCTAACGACAAGAGAAACAAGGATTTAATGCCGAAGTCTGAGATAGTGGCTTGCAGCGAGCGAGGTTAACAAGTTGGATCGATGGTGGTGCACGCTGGTATTGAAAGCGAAGTCTCGGATTGGCAGGAAGGAACAGGTAGGAGATTCTGGTTTCTTTTTCTAGATTTTTCTTTCACAAGAGATATATTCCTAAAAACCTGCTTAACCGTAATTTCAGGTGACCATGTCAACCATAAAACAGATCAATAGGTCTACTGCACCGCAACTACTACGATATAAAGTAAAATAACAGTGATAAGTTAAAAATCTACATCATACCGATACCCTTTTTACATCCAAATAAACTGGACCTAGACGGCCATAATTTTAGACTAATTAAAAGCGAAACATCTTAATGGCAGTGTACGCGAAATTTTCGCTTGTGAGGTTTTAGCGTGTTATGAAAAGGGACTACGCTTCTGATCACCAGCTACATGGAAATGCGCAATTCTGGATAGAAATTCTGGAAAACATCATTTTATCCGGCAAAAAATATTCTCAGGGCACTAGAGGAGCCCTCGTTTCACAGCACTGGAAAAAACGAGCAATACTGCTGTGACAGATAAACATAAGAGGTGCTCTTCATCTCATAGCAAAATCAGTAACATCCGATTGAGTTTAGCCCTTCTGACCAGCTTTTTTAAAAACATTTGTTATTTGTTACTCTTACTTTCATCGGTACAATGCATGTGCGGGGGTCCGGCTCTTCCTTGACCATCATCAGTAAAAGGTCGCCCCACGCTAGTAACATATCCACTAACGAGAGCGAAGTGTAGAAGTATACATATCGACTTGTCGTTCGATTGCTTCCGCTACAGTGAAGAGTAAAGTAAGCCAGAAATTAACCCCGACATTCATTCAGTGCTCTGCATTCGGGTTTCAGCCGTTATTTTTATAGGTATGATCAAACTTCGCTATTTTTATAGGCATTCTAGAATCGGCGTGGTGCAAATCTTCATTCGGTTTTGCATTGGCATGCCATCCACGCTACCCAATCGTGGATCGGGCTTAATATCGGTAGGGTCCTGAGAGTGAGAAAGAACAGTCGATTAGCCACAGACATTCATATCGAGTGAAGCGCCGACAGAGCTTTCACCGGCTCGATTTGGGCATAACATAAAAGAGGAAAACCTCTTGAATATAGCAATAGCAGCAATATTGCTCAGTTTTGTCTCGAATGCTGTAAAATGAGGGTTGCTCTAGCATCCTGTGTTTTTCGGCGCACAAAATGTCGTTCTCTAGCATTCATAAGCTGAATTGAGGATTCCCATAGCTAAGGTCGACACAGGCGTCATCATTGATTCCTGACTGGGAACTCGGTCCGGTGCTTCGGTTGAATGCCTTCTTCACCGTCAGAAACTTAAAAAAGTTTGGTTATTAGTATGCGTGCTGTAGACCACAAGACGTCATTCCATTAGATTGTGCATTCGATTACACTAGATAGATGACATTAAAAATCTACGCTGACAAATGAACATATCCAGACCGAATGTCGTGTTCGTGCTAGGTTTATATGCGACCATTTACGTTACACAGGTGAAGAAATGGAATGCTTTTTTGCACTAGACATCTGCTCATTCATACCGTATATTGTAGGACATTGCGCGAGAAACTAACGACAAGGCCTCCGGCATACTCAACAACGGCGACGCAATTGCACTGCGTAAAGGTCTTCATATTCCAGTCAGGACCTGCCATTTTCGCATTACAATTCTCGCTTTCGCAAGAAAGCGTGCTAGATTGCAGGAGATTGCCTGTGGTGAGAACACGAAAAGGGCGCAAAAGTCCGCCGCACTCATAGAAAGTGCGATGATACCAACATACCTACCATAGTGCACACCCTAGCGTTTTGGTATGGGGAAGTGACGGAATCCCGCGGTATAGCTGCACAATAAAGCCTATTTAGCAGTATCTGCTTATCAGTGTTGGTGGTCGGAAAGTTGGCCGGCTGCAGTGTCGTGGCGAAGTACTGGCCAGACCAGTGGATTTCTTATACGACCCAGTAACTGAAGGATTCAACCAGAAAGAGCAGTACATTCCAAATACCGATCGTTCCTGCATGCTCCAAGTGTAGCAACTAATTATAAGTTAAAGCGGAAGCTGGTCAACTCTTCTGTCGTCCACGCAGCGCTAAACTGCAAATGTTGGATTTGGACAAAGCAGACGACATTATGCCTTAGATATGCCCAAAATCGCTTCTAACGAACCAAACTGTACGTGAGACATAGCAAAAGATTCAACTCTGAGACTATACGACGAGGAATTGATATTAAAGACACTTTACAACGCACTTTAAAGAAAGCTGACACTGCAGCGGAATTTGCCGAATTATTGCGCTGCAAAGCGTATACGGACTGAATACCAAGTGAGAGAGGAAGTAGAGGCCGACCAAGAACAGGATGGTTAGACGAGATTGCGAAGTTTAATGACGGATTAGCAAGACAAATCAGAAGATGAAGCAGCCTTTGACTAAGAGTCAAAGCACAGATGTATTCTTCGCAAAAAATTCAAAATAGTGTATTGTACTGATGCAAATGAGAGTAGCAGATGTTAAATGTTAAATGATAAACCAGTTTTATTTTTGCCACTGCATATGTTCCTTATGGACTGTCTTTTTTTCGTTGGAAATGCAGACATCAGCTAGAGACTACCGGTAACTGCTTGTAGTGTGAGCATTAGCGACAACAGAGGGTGGCAGGATAAGACTAGAAGCTGAGGCAAATGTGGCACCGAATCATTCAGAAGAGAGTGCTGGAATAAGTCGTTGGCTTGCACTTACTCTCTACTCTTACCTTTAGTTTAACTGCTATGTAAACTTCATTGCCTCGCGAATGAAACAATTTTCATGGGAGGTGGTGCTAAGATGAAGCTACCAATCTATAGCGAACTGCATGAGAACTAGCAAGCAAGGGCACTACAGTTTCCTGATGCTTCGTTGCTCGCAAGTCGTAAACACGTGGTTTTTGGTTAGTTCATTAGTCAATAAACTTCTGAGTGCTAGCTTTCACAGGTAATGGCTGGCACAGACGACACTTTGCTAACGAGATAAAAGAGCCACAAAAGCAGAATAATGAGGCCTAAAGCGGATCTCCAAGCTAATGGAGCAGCCGCAGCGAAGCAATAGCTTATGACTCTCTGACAACCACTGTTCGTTTCGCTTTTTATACAGAAAGCCAGGAAATGAGCGGCGAAAAGCAGTAAATGAAAACGTCTTCCCATATGTTTGCTATGAAGAAATGACTGCCCAGCACTAAACGTTGAACGATGCTCTGTGAAGAGCATGAAGCGTTTTGTGCAATAACAGAGCCTTTGAAAAGTGAATATAGCAGAAATTGCATCTGACAGATGTTTTCGGATAACTCAGTGTTCTAAGGAGGCAAGCGCAAATTCGATTAATAGCAGTGGGAGTAAAGCACATTTGCAGCGAGTTTTGCAGCGTATTTCCAGGAAGCTGGGTTAAAAGATAGATCTGTTCTGGCACGGTAGTCTTGCAGGATTTTTCTTGCAAACCTTCTATATCTTACCGAAACAAACTGAAAACAATTGTGTAAATTAGTTAAGCCTGACAAGGTTGTTATAACTTCCTTATTCTGGGCTAATGTTTCGGCGACTTTCGCCTTCTTCAGAGCCTTGAACGGGGTAACGAATTACATCTCAGTCTGAAAACAACTAATGGAACGAAACTAATGGAGGTACTTTGCGCTCCCGCTAGAATATCTTCGCACTACTCTCGCTTATAAAGATTCTGCAATATAAAGGAAATAATAAAATAATATAAAGTGAAACTCCAAAGTTGTTTGACTTGAGAAATTAGCGCAGGCGAGGTGTCTTAAAGAAAGCACCCACGAAAAAAATCGATGGCGAGATTTTTGCTTTTTTGTACCCTAGTTATATGTTTTTGTCCAAAGTCAAAGTTAGGTAGTACAAAAGTTAAAACTCAAAGGGAAAATGCCGATAAAGTGCTAGTCGCGCTTGTCCAAGTTGCGAGCCTGAGCGGACGAGTTGCTGACGGACAATTCATCGACAAGGCTGGACGACATAACTCGTCCGCTCGCCCTCGTAACCATGACAAGCACGACAATCTCGTTTTCGGCATTTTCTCGGTGAGTTTTGAATTCTATGCTTTCTAACTTTGGCCTTGGACAAGTCGTATGACTAGGTTACAAGAATGCAAAAATCTCGAAATCAGTTTTTTTTCTTCCATAGGTGTTGCCACTAACCATCTCAGAGACGTAAGACAATATCTTGGGTTTATACCTATTGTAGGGCATTTTCCTAAGATTAATACCTTATCATAGATGTAACTGTTTTCTTTTTAGGGTTGCAGATCGTCACATTTTGGACAAGGTTTGCCTAAGAACAAACGTGGGTGCTACCTCAGTAGATAGCGGCGAAGCGAACTTAAGAAGAAGGTTCAAAGTTCGATTCAGCACATTCCATGAGCAGCTAACTCGACTTTTTTCTTTGTTTTTGTTTTTCAAAGATCTATTTTTCAAGTTCAGAACACGCACATGTACCCATATTCCAGCTACGGTTCCTTTACCATCAATTTCCTTTTGTTGTGCTTTTCTACGCAGGACCTAGTATCTTGTATACTTTGTTTCCTTCCCTCACCTACTCTAACTTCGTCCCCATTCTTTTATTGAGTTCATCATGACATGTTTGAATATCTTTAAAGGTATACACAATTTCCTCTCTATCATTTCGTTGCGACTGATTGTGAGTCACTAATATAACCTGAAGACTATAATCAATTTCTACACCATTTGCGTGTCCGTCTTCGCTTGTCTGCTGCGTCACGAGAAAGTAAGTCTGTGCACTTCTACAACCTGGTTTTCCCCAATAAGTGTGATTTTCCTCGGGCTCATGCTGCCCTTGTAACCCCCAATAAGTCTCTCCAGACACATATTGCTTTGTGCTATGGATTTTTTTCGATTGCAGTGACATTGAAAACCTACTGAAAGTTCTAAGTCTTCTCTTCTCAAAACAGGGTGATGAAATGATCTATTTGTCTGCTTTTATTGTTTTGTTTCGTTCTACTCGAAGTAAGTGAGTTTGCTTTCTGCATATGACCTTGGAGTGTATAAATAAATACGACTTTCATAACAGTTACTGAAGCCTTTTATATAATAACTGAACGCTTCGCAGCTATTTTCAGTAAGCATTTAATTTCCTTTACTTATCAATTAAAACCACAATTCAAATAAGTTCTAGGGGGCAAACACGTTTTCTTTTGCCATACAGATTGATAGAATCAGACTTTATTGCCTGACATTTCGGCTTTTCGCCATGGCAGCAAGCAATACGCTTGTTCATGTTAGGCTTAGTGAGTTTTCGTCAGAGTCGGAGACTTAGTGATATCTGCTGTAGACGAATCGAACATACGAGCGTTAGACAAGGTGTTTGATCACACAGAGCGCAAAACCATAGGAACTGACTCCTTCCAGGCCTCTGAAGACGGCGAAAAGCCGAAACATAAATAAAGCAATAAAATGCAGCAATAAAATTTGATTCCATCAATCTGTATGGCAGAAGAAGATGTTTGATTGGATTCGAAGACAATGTATAGGTTTTATGAAAAGAGAGTGTTTGAGTTGACTTGAAAATTTTTAAAAAAATGTCAGCAGCTTATAACAGAACCGCCTACCTGCCTCCGAAAAAGGTATTAGTTCTGGAGAAAGCCGAATTTTGGTTTTGGCTT
>KN549906.1:52898-64101 GCA_000797555.1 Oesophagostomum dentatum | reverse complement strand
ACAGCAAGCCTTCGTTTTCTTTATAAAACTACCAAGGTGTCGCTATCATGGAAACCACTGACATACTCGCTACTCGTAGCACTGGGAAACATAGCGAATGTCAGGCAACCACAGGAATGGTGAACAGACCAGCACCGGTAGTCTTTACTTGACATAGACTGGAAAGACTGTGTTGAAGGATGGCATAAATGAATAAATACTGTATTTGTATAAATGGAGTTACTGCACTGAAGGACTACCTTACCGCCGCCTAAAAATTCCACAAAACATGTATGTCCTGGAGTGACGTGAGGCTTGCTCTTGTAGTTTTGTCATGATGGCTCACTACGTGCAGCTTCAGAGGAGTCGTAGTTCTAAACGATTCTCGTTTTGTAACTGATAACGACATTTAGTGATAATGACGTCAGACTCAGAGAACAGCCTTCAAGCAATGTTTGGGAATGCGCATTGCTGAACGAGATATGCTCCCCTTTACAGGTGCATCTGAGTTGTAACAGTGAAGCAAATGCAAATGAGGGTTAACACGCTTAGAAACTGTAACCACAAACTTTTAAGGTGTTATTTGCTGCAGATAAAAATAAGACATCAAAATGAATCACACGACTGTCACACTTCAGCTCGTAAAGCTGCAGTGACGAGCTCTGCAGCGATTCGCGGGGGGCTTACCGAGATGAACGTCATAGTTCGTCAATCTGCAACCTAGTGCATATCATATAAAAGCCTTATCTAGCGTGCCTTCTGTCAGTTCCCACCTTTCGTCTATGGTGTCACTTCTTCGGCACCAATCATAACTCTGGTTTTTTTTGTTCTTCTATTAAATGTCAACCTCAATTGTAAAATTTCAGTATTGCCCACTTTTGTGACAGAGTAGGCCGACCTATTTGCCTTTATTTCTGTAATCATACACATTGGTGTCGTAGCATTGAAACGTTCAGAAAATGTGGTGGAAATTTCTCTAAATTTTTCTGCTTGTTATTAGCCGATCGCTATCAATTCATGAGAATGTCCAGCAATACACAAATCTCTTTTACCCAGTTTAGTAAGTGGCTGGCTGCTTCTATCTCTGAGCCTCTTATCGTGAAAATTTGAAATGATTAGTGCGCTTGTGGCTTTTTTTTGAAGGTTTATTTTCTTGCTCAGTTACTTGCTTATTTAGACCGTTCTCTAGTATAGATGTATTTATTTTTCTTCTCTTTCTTCCTTTTTTCAATATTTCGTCAGTTTTTGAGTGATGCACTTTAAGAATTCATACGATTTCTCGTTGGACTCTGAATGATCGACTTACCATGGTTCGACCATTCCCCTTCGTGGTCTTTTCTTAAAAAGACCCTCCAAAAGTTATACTGATTGTGATTTCGAGAACGATTTGTCCACCTATGGTGGAGCTGTAGAATTATACAGCGATCACAAATTAAGCAAAATCGTTCCATTTTGGAAGCACGTCATCAGTATGGCGAAGAAGACCACTCATCCGCGGAGTCTTCAATTACGGGCTCTACATACCTTCTGGAAGATTTCCTTTATTCAACAATGACTAATCTGTGGGTATTTTTACAATTAAGTCCTGTTGTGAATCTGTTGCTAGAATACGCGGAGGATTTGCAGTATGTATTTTTTAAATACCAGTGCAGAATTTAACAACACGCACTACTTAGCCTTATCTTTGCTGCAAAAACAAACATCTTCAACAAGCAAGCTTTGTTCTAGGTGCACAGGTTATTCAGACGAGAACCCATGCAAAGTTAGCAATTTTTTGACAAATAATTTTAGATAGTCTCAGTGTCGTTTCCATGTTATCTGTGTATTTGTGTTCTATGATCTTTCGTCATATTTCAGCTTCTGCTGAAAAATAAAACGTCGGTGCAAGCGGTGGAAAATCTAGGGCGATTTATCAGACTTTCTTTCTGTAACATTCTTTGCTTGGATCCTTTTTAGGCTCTATCTTTTACGTTTAGAGCTGGTGTTGCACTAGTCACTACAGAAAAATCAGCTTCATCACATTCGAATTCTAATAAAGATTATCTTTCAAATGTATCTTTATTTTGCTGACTATTCTACTCATTCTGTATTGCCATGACATCATAAGATAAATAAACTGTTAGGAGAGGTTTTTGCGGTAGTACGGTAGCCGCTTATGTATATTAATTGCGATACGGCAACTACGTACTGTGGCTTTAGTGTGGTCTCTCCTCTCTTCTCTGTCTACTGCATTCGCTAGCTCGATCAGTTTTTCTCTCTCTGCCTCTCTCTAATTCTCTGTCTATTTCTCTCTCTGTCTTGAACGAAAGTGTTACTTTTCTGGCGATCGCAATCACACTGACATATGAATGGCTTTATCATAGGGAAGAACGATTTTTGTAGGGTAGCTCATCTATGCAATACATGTATAGTTCTTTCGTCCGATTAGCGGGACTCTACTGTCGGCTGCAGATAATAATCGTCGACGTCAAATTAACATGACCAGACTAACTACAAGGCCAAGAATGCCATCGGTTGCCTGGATAAAGATCTTTATAGACGTTAAGAATCGTACCGTTCGTGGAGTTATCAAATACAAACAGTTGATTTGCTTGCTATAATTCCTAGCCAAGTTCACGTGGACAGTGCGTATCGTCTGCAGTCGGCAACGAGATCCCGCCTGCCGGGAGTCCTGCGAAAAGAATACGCCTTGCAAACGGAAGTTTTTTCGATAACGAAAATATGTAATGAGCAGCGTCTACCTTCTAGAGCAGTCATTCCTACATGAAGGTGATGTTAAAATGATATATAAGTGATACTCAGATGTATTCTGACAATTGATGTGCAAAAACCTCGCTTCCAGTTAACTTACTAAGAGAGTTCTGCCACTCTAGACAGTTATTTTGGCTACTATTTGAGAAAATTGAAAGCCTGCAAACAGCGGTTTTGCCTTTTTCGAGCTTTATTGGATCATTTCGTCCACAAAAAAACAATCTAGCCGGACCTGGCTCTTTGCAACAAATTTGAAGCAATCAAACAAGTTCGTCGTTCTATAAAGCAGAAAAACTTTAACAGCAATCCTTCAATGCGGCAGTTACAGTTATGTGTCAAAAGCGGAACCAAAGCCTGGACAAAATTTGGTCATCGGAGTTCGGTAAAATCTTGGACAATTTTTTTGTTTTTTTTTTTTAAATTTCCGAGCGCGCTGAACTATGGCGAATACAAGTAAAATGCTGCAACTAATGGCCTCTCTATGACTCTTCAATTTAGAGAGCTTAGGCTACAGAATAGAGAGCTGCTCCTACTTGGGATGACTAGGTTCATCTACCGTGAGCCTCTATGCGGCGCTTTAATTTTCGCAAATTTGAGCCCTGCTACTTCTATACCGCGGTTTTCCACTGCTACTTCAGCTTTCCTAAGCTGCTCACCATCTATGAACACGACAAAGGTGTAATGAACTCAGAACCTCACCGAGAAGCGCTCGATGAATCTTCGCCATACAATTTTCCTACTGCGGCTTCGTAGAAACATTCTAAGGTCGTTGCTATAAGCAATAACGGTTTCATCACTTTAAAAAGAACAAATAGGTAGGAATTCTCAAAACTTAACAACATCCCTATAAGATAAAGAGAATTGCAATCGGTCTTCACGCTAAATATTTTTTCCTCTATCGAGCCGGTGATGGTATCCCGCATCGCCTTTAAGGAAATTCTCTTTTTAAAGAAGTGTTTCCGAGAAACTACGGAGAAGTAGTCTTCGTCATTGGCAGCATAAGAGCAAGGCGAATTTCCCAGTAGGAGGAACAGCTGCATAGCCTATTTTTTGTTATAGTACATCTAAGCTGTTGTACAAGATTAAAATGACAAGGATTTCGGCGCCAATTTGCACACGGTTGGGCAGTAGCTGCCGAAAAAGGAAAAACAAGGAAAAATCGAAGGTGTGGGCAGCGCAATATCTGATTTGCAGGTTTAGTTAGGTCTGTAGTAAGGTCCGACACGTCATTATCATAGTCTTTTATATCTCTGGGTCACTGTGAAACAACGGAATCATTGTTAGCTGCTGAGTATTCTCTTATAATTTCTCTATTGTGCTATGAGTTCTGCTTCAGAATTAGTCTGTTTCCTAAAAAGACTATCTTAAGACAGGTATAGTTAAGGTATTTTAAGCTTTAGGGGAGGAATTATCGCTTCAAATTCCTCTTAAAATTAGAGCTGAGTTTTCATCTCCTCTGTTGCCAAATGCTCGAGAATATGTTTCCCTTCATATTTGGGAAGTATTCATGTTTTGCTCATAAAGATAACGGCACCTCTCTTTTTCAGAAGCGGTAGACAACCACCGGTATAAACACAGATTCTATGATGCTATTGAAACTAGTATTCCTTGCGCTAGCTGTGCAGCTGTCAATAGCTTTAACTCTTCGCTCTTCAGAATACGAATGCCCTCATGGGTTACTGGAAGTCGAAACAGCAACGTAGGAATATCTCCAAATTATTGTTCCAATGTTGTAATTTTGTATTTTTGGCAGTGTAAATTAACCGGAAGCAATAGTGCCACATGCTTCGCGGTGATAACTTGAGTAAAAAGGAAGTCTATTGGAAAGGATGCGGGTCCGAAAGGTTTCATTGTAAGAGGGCCTCTCGACCCCGCAGCCTTGCCGGTACCGTTTCCCATATTGAGATAAAGATTTTGTGAACCTGAGGTTGAGTTTCCAAAACATTTAAATTCTTCAGGTGTTATGCGTACGTTTACAAGAGCCTAAACGTATCCGAAGCTAGAAAGGAATGTGCGAAGATCGGATATGGTTTGGTGGTGATACCAAGCAAGCTGTTTAACCACTACTCTCAACGCAAGTTCATTTCTTCTTCGTGAGCACAAGTGCAGAGATGGCCGTCTTTGTTTAAGAACTCGGCATTTCATTCCTTGGAATGACCTATGGATTCTTCTATACTGGCTTATCTGGAGAGACTGGAGAGTGGAAATGGGACGACGGAAAATCCCTTGTGTATAAAAACTGGGCAAAAGGTGAGTTATGCTTCGATTTTTTGTGCTCAAACAATCTGTCAGAAAGTCTGCAGCGAAAAAAAANTGGCAGCGCAGTGGTTGAGCATGTAGAATGTCCAGAGGAAAAAAGCAGCAAAACCGCAGAAAAGAACATTCTTCTGTGGTTCTGCTGCAGTGGTGCAGAAAAACCGCAGCAAAAGCGCTGAAAAACCGCAGGAGAAAGAGGGAGCCCTTTAGAATTACACTTACTGGACATACTGAACAACCACCTATTGAGTGATGTACAAGAAAAACAATTATCAGAAAACCTCGCTTGTTGGTCAGACTGCGGCAGCGTCACAGACTGCAGCTGTCTCGCAGTTGCAGAGTGTGAAAGCATCGCAGTCTGCGAGTGCCAGGCAAATTTGGATCCAGGACGCTAAATCTAGAATATAGCGACGAAGCACAGCCCATTACTACCGCTAGCTTGTTAGGTTAATATATTGCAAACGAAGAATTGCAGAAAAACCCGCAGCAAAAGCGCAGAAAAAGCGCGGGTAACATGCCGTGGTTTTTTTTGCGCTTTTGCTGCGGTTTTCTGCAAAATTGTCTGAGTGAGAATATTTTGGTGCAAAATGAAAGCAGTTATTCAGGCAACAACTATGAGAAGAAATGTGTTGTTATGCGAGTTTCCGATGGGAAGTGGGTTACGAAGGACTGCGGTGAGGAGTAAGTAAGCCGTTCTTAAAAACAGAAAAAAAGAAAAGGCGGCATTTACCATCATAAGCGTTAAGTTTCGGAAAGTGATATTTTGAAAACGCATTCTCCATTTTAGATTGTTCTAAAACTTGGTTCTCAATACTACTATACTTTTTAAAACTTAAAGACATTGTACCAGCAAAATTTGGTTGGCGAGTTTTCCTAGTAGAACTATCAGGAAGGGTCCGCTCTATAACCCTATAGCAACCTCAAAAACCTACGTTCTGGAGAAAGAGCCATATCAAAGATGAAATCCGTGCTAGTAAAAACAAGGCAACAATGAACAAAACTCGAAGCAAAGTTTTGAAAGAAGGTACTGGGACTGAGATTTTGCTCTTATTTTCTGTGTGACCTCAAAGACTATTTCCGCTAGAGGAGTACTCTAACATTAATTTCCAGGCGATTTCTTGACTCCGTGATCTACGTTTCGTATGATTTATTGGCAGGGAGTTCATTTTAGATAAGACTTTTTCTCAAAAATGAGTAGGTTTTGAAGGTTGCTACTATGGTAGGGTTATAGAGCAGGCCCTCCTTGATAGTCTTACTAGAAAAACCTCCGACCAAGTTTTGGTGGTACACTGCCTTTAAATGGCAGATAGACACAGATCTGCGGAGCAGAATTGCAATTTTGCTGAAATAATAAAAAGTATGTTCTTGCTTAAGATTCCAAGCAATGTGCACTCGTCCAGCCACATCAACGATATCAACGACAGCGAAACCAGGTACGAATGTTTTTACAGAAATTATTTCTTCAGTTCCGCATCTTGCGGCAGCAACCTGTTGGTTGCTATCTAAGGTTATGTGAGGTTACGCAAATAAATTTGTTAGATGAAGAGTTGACGACAAAATCCCCCAGACAACATCCATGCAGGAACCCTCGAGCTAACTACGAGCCGTCCTCACGTTGCAATCCGAACAAGTATCACTACTAAAACTCAGGCCAATTAGACAGATGTTATGCATCTATCGGGTTAGCCTTAAAGTCAGCGCTTCCTGAGTTTTGGATGGATTCTGAAAGACGAACTGAAAGGGAGGAGATTAAAATTTCTCGGCTCAAAAGTTATTCCCAGTTGAGAGAACCGCTCCAGAAGAGTCGTCCACGATTTCGCGTGGACGTTTTCATTTCGTGGCACTCTTTCTGTTGGAGTCGCCTACCGCCTCACGGGCGAGGACATGGAAGACTCGTACCACTGTACTCATACCTAATTTGTAGCGCTTTAAGCGCTGTGGAAAAACACTAACAAGACAACTCGTCCCACACAAGCAATCCACTAGGTCCACTGATGTTTCGGTCCTTTTCTCAGCAACGAAAGACCTACTGATGTTCTAACTCTGGCTACTCGGCCATGCAGGGCTCATAAAGTACCTGAATCTCGAAGTCCGTTTTTAGCATGAGTGTTGCCTTCAAACAAGACTATAATTAACTTTTTACTAAATGTTTCTATTCTTAATGCGAACGATGGCTTAAGAGCCTACCATTTTTTATTTTTCATTTGTGGCTCTGACTATCCACATAAATTTCTTCTTCGCGCAGATCCCAACATTTCCTCCACCATTCTTTTTTTCTTGCAATGTCATCCAGTGTTTTTTTCTGTCTTTGCCTTCTCACTCGACTCCCTTCGTTTGTTTCTTCTTCTTGTTGGTTTCTCATTTCCTCCAGTCGTTCTTTCACAACCTCGCCGATCCTGATAGTCCGTCTCGTGAGTGGCCTTCCTCGTGCTCGTTTATAGCCGCAGAGCATCCATTTAGTTATTCTGCGGGTCCGCCTATCGTTTTGCAGCATGTCCGGCCCATCTCAACCTTCTTCGCTCGATTACGCCTACAGGATCGTGTAGTTTTGAGAATCGGCACATATATGCACTTCTTAGACCATGATTGTACTGAGCCATTTTGTTATAGCCAAGGAGATTTCTTTTCAATCCTCGATGAATTATTTGTATGGCTCGATCAGTGGTTTGAGATCTGGCCATGTTTCGGTCCCGTAGCGCAGAACCATACTGCGAAGTAAGCCTTCCATAATAAGGTTTATTTCATTTTGTTTATATATTCACATTGCGCCGAAGAGAAAAGAAAAAAAACGAAGCTTAGAACAAGTGAACTTAATTTTTTAAAAGTTCCACAGCAATTATTACTCAGTCTATATGTGGATGACGAGTTGAATACACTACTAGTACTATTCAGTTGTCCACCAGAGACTTCATGACAATTCAGCTTGCACCTGTCTATTCGTTTAGCCGTTTCCTATGCAATGATCTCTGAATCGTAAGCCCCGCCCGTCGCAAGTCTTATGAGCTAGCAGTTCTTCATTTTGCGCTTGTTACCATTACAGAATACCACGATCTAATCAGGTTGTTATTTCATTATATGCGTAAGTTGGCTGTTCTGCAGACCGGATGATTAGAAGAGTGCAAAAAGCTTTTGGAAATTTCGTGATAACAAGAAACGGATTCAAAATTTCAGTAGTTTTTCTGTGACAAGATCCGAGTCGGTCGAATTAGGAGCTAGGGGGCCTGGTTATTCCGTTCAAAAATCGAATCAAAATGGTGACATTTTGAATTGTCTTTCGTTTTGGATCTTAAGCGGTTTTAAACTGCCTGAGCTTGCTACGTCAGAAGATGAGCAGTTATCGGCCCCTACTCCATGTGAAAAAGAATAAACGGTGACCGCATTTGTGCAGAATGATCCAGGATCAGCCAGGGATTAGTATTCGAACGCAGCTAATCGTCGCGATAAATCAGTGGTCGCGTCAGTTTCACTTCTTTTCGCGAACAGTTTCATTAGGCTCACAAATTGAGTTAGCTGAAAAAACCGTGGTCCTGACGGGCGATGAGTGGGCGGATCACTACCGATTACTACCGCAGATATACGTCCTACTTGCAGGACCTCGCAATGCGAAAAAAATACATCTTTATTCGACTGGAGATATTGCCGTAAAATTGTGGCTAATTCTACTGTGCCTTTGAAATGAAGAAAGCAGATATGAGCACTTCTCATTGCTTGGATACAGTACCCATCCACTTTGTGGAGCCAAAATACTTTTTTGTGGATTGAAAAGAAACCAATTTGCTCAAGCTTCACGTTTTTATAGGAGGAAAATAGTGGCGAATGGCTAGGTTCGACCGATTAAACGGCCGAAGAAGTATGGGGATTAACTCACCGGACTTATCGAGCTTCTCCGTGCTGCTCACTCCTTCATAAGCGACCACGAAAGCAATCCGATAGTCACTCCTAACATTTCTTCCAGAACTTCGACTTGCCAAAACAATCCGATTGTCAGATGGATACGTCAAGTATGAATTGCCCCTTACTGTGCAACATCACCGTTGTTTAAGTGGGTTTCGATAATGGAGCTGAGACTTACCTTGATCTTTGCGTAGACTTAAGGCTTCCCAAAAGTGTACGTTCCACATAAGCCACTGTTCTCAACATTTTAAATTCTCATTATTATGAATAAACAGAAAAGCAGAAGGGAAAACTTAATAATGCGATAATTTAATAACAAGTTAGCCTGGTAGGCCATAGCGCCTTTTTACCTGAGCTAACTTCGGAACATCTGCCAAAGCCCAACTCCATACACTGTTGAGAAAGCGGCTTTGAACAATTTCCTTCATCGATATTTCTAGTAGTGCGGAAATGTGACGAAGTATACTTTTCAAATTCTTGGCAAAGAGTTTTTTTAAACAGATTTTCATACAAATCCGCTTTCCTTTTCTTCATATTTTGAAGTAGTACGGAAATCGGTTTGCCAGTGAGCCTCAAGCCGGTTTGCGTGGTTTTCTTTTATAATCGCATTGACTGGAAGCCGTAGCTAATGGAATTTGGACATTAATGCATGTACTGAACAACAATGCATAATCTACGTAATACTGGAAAGATAAGAAAAATCTGCAAAGATTTCTCAAATGGAAGTGTAGAAATGATGTAAAACGCATATAGGATGTTCTGAGAAAGAGAGCTACAGAGCTGGTTCACAAAAATAAAGAAGCTAGAGTAAGGCACCAAAACCCTTGAAGGTACTTTATTAGTATATAGGAGAGTCACGACAAGCAATCAAGTCTCTTTGCTTCTTTGCAAGATACTTTAGTGACGCTAGCGTTTTTTCTGCTTAAATCGCGCTTGGAAGATGAGGTGACACAGCGGCGCAAGCCTGCCTATCTCTATTACTTGAAAGGCTGTAGACTAATGTGCCACTAAAATGAGAGCGAGAACGCGATTTTTATAGCATAGCTTTGAAGGACGACCAATCTTTCAATATACTTTGAGGTAGGCCTTTTTGTCCTGTTGAGTACTTAGTCATTTTTTTTCATTTATGGCTGTTTTAACCATAAAATTTTAGATGTATATGGAAAAATTACGCTGTTTTTTTACTTCTAGACAGGTTAAACAGGGAAATCGTTGCAAAGAAAGTTGTAAAAGTTTTTTGCTTGTGAATACTGCCTCCAGAGGTTAACAGAAAGCTGTATGAAACAAGAATTTGGCTGTTTCAGCCGCGAGTTTTTGGCCACGTGCGACAGTGCGGCTCAGCGTTGGGCCGCAAAAGCAGGACAGAAGCCAGCGAAAATCCTAAACTAGACAAAAAATACAGTGATCGCTGCGAAGTATTACTCCTCACAAAGAGAAAGTGAGAATTTATGTGACTTTGAACGTTTAATCCAATTAGATTTTCTTTGAGTTTTGAGAACGAAATGATTGATGATACTAATATTGTGGTAAATATTGTAGCTTCTGCAACCCATCTTCAGTGAGAAGTTTATTGGCTCGCGGTGCATGCAGACAGCTGGAATGAATAAGCTTTATCTGCAGTAACAACACAAATGAATTTGTATTGTTCCGAAGCAGGACCGACCGTTTGACTCGTCGGTAATGGTCTCGTCCTACCTCTGTCTTGCTCTGCTTGGATCGCTTTCCGTTGTTGAACACTTCGATCGCTGTTCGATATTGAACGAATGACGTTGAATATTGCTTGGCTTGGTGCGTAGGAGAAAAGTCGTTGCTCATGGCGTGACTTAGGACTCGTGAATCAACCCGAGATAAATCTTGAGCCCATAGCTGTGCCGTATCTGCTATCTGTTGCTGTATCTTTACCCTGAAAGCATAAGATTTGAGATTTCTTAGAGTGATGCGAAATATTATCATAATGGATCGATGAAATATTCAAACCTAGCTGATATTTATTATTGCAAGTGGTGATCTTAAGATTGCCTTTCAGCGAGAAATATAAAATGTGCTCTATTTTCGGAAAAGCGATGTACACATTAGATTTGGCGCAAGTGATGTGTGTTGCAACACGATTAAAAGGAGCCTAGCAAAATTTTTGTAGTTTAGGGCAACCTCACATCTCTCTATTTAGTTTTTTAGCCAGAATGGTGCAGCCATTTATCTAATGAGGGTGTTTGCAACGAATAAGCCTGATCACCTGTGAAGTATTCCTAATTATTTGCTTTTTAAAATTCTTTGTAGAATGTAAGCGATGTGTCTTCAAGCGTCATCTGCGTGCACTTTTAAT
>KN549906.1:6242-16466 GCA_000797555.1 Oesophagostomum dentatum | reverse complement strand
AAAAACAGAACAGCAACAAAAGCGAAGGACACAGGACAGAAACCGGATGTAGCGCCCATTAGCGAACAGCTACCGGACCGTTACTATAGCGGCTTATTTGCTGCGGATTTGGGGAAAACAAAAAGCTTTTATCCTATTCCTGAAACAACCAGAAATCATCTCTTCGAAATTCGAGGTATTTAAAGTGAACCTATCTCTCTTTTAACCTCACCTTATGTTACCTTATGTTAGCCCAACAGCAAGAATGAAATTTGCTTTAGTTAGTAGTTAGTTATCAGATTAGATAGATATCATAACCTTCTTGACGACCTTCCTTAGATACATCTGTTTCAGATATCAGGCAATGTGTTCTGGTCCAGCTCACAAGATTCATGATCCAACGACGAAAGGACCTGAACCTGAACCGACGAAAGAACCACCTGGTCCTGAACCTGATCCAACGAAAGAGCCACCTGGACCTGAACCTGATCCAACGAAAGAGCCACCTGGTCCTGAACCTGACCCAACAAAAGAGCCACCTGGACCTGAACCTGACCCGACAAAAGAGCCACCCGGACCTGAACCTGACCCAACAAAAGAGCCACCTGGACCAGAACCTGATCCAACGAAAGAGCCACCTGGACCTAAACCTGACCCAACGAAAGAGCCACCTGGACCTGAACCTGACCCAACGAAAGAACCACCTGGACCTGAACCTGACCCAACGAAAGAACCACCTGGACCTGAACCTGACCCAACGAAAGAACCACCTGGACCTGAACCTGACCCAACAAAAGAGCCACCTGGACCTGAACCTGACCCAACGAAGGAACCACCTGGACCAGAACCTGATCCAACGAAGGAACTTGAAACCACGCCGGCAGCAGAAATAACGAGTGCGTTTCTTCACCATCTTCTGTACACGAAGAACTTGCTAAAAGGGATTCTGTACATAACTTTTGGTGCTTCCTCTTTGAGCAGTTCAGCGATTTCGTCAATTACTCGAAAGAGACCAACAAGGCTAGTTTCGCCCATGACTTACCGCATCGCTAAATTTCGGTTTTTAAGAGAAAATTTTCGGAAAATGACACTTTTCTTGATCGATTCCAACACAAGTCTAGAAGTCTAGGTCATAATCTATGCTGAGCAATTTCGATTACTGAGCGCGTATCAGCTGTATAAAAATAGATTTTAAATTGAGGTTACTTTTACTATATGGCCATACAAACATTCTTATCTAAGTTGTGTACCATAAAACTCCTAGAACAAAATGAAAACAAACGCTTTCTTTGTCCGGAAAAAGGGCGGAGTTCCACCTACACTCTCCAGTTTCTATGGAAATCTTCTGAAAAGAGCAAAGTATGTATTCAGTTGTACTTGTTCAGGAGCAGATATTAAGATTCCATTCCGATTACAGAAGAATTAGAAACACTTATTTTTCTTTGAGTGTTGCCTTTAGAAGTAGGTAATTAAAGTAGTTCTGTAAAAGAGAAAAGAATCATGGCTTTTTGCTGGATAGCCAGTTGCACATTTATATAATAGAGCAATTCAGCACCTGCTCCTCCACGACCATGCAAAGACGGATACTATCACAACAAGGACAATAATATGTGCTACATTTTCATCCCTGTAAGTTTTACTCTTACTCATAGAAATGTATACTGCCTGTAGCGGACTCTGAGCCCGCGTACGTCGGTCTACGTACCTCCCCTTTGGCGCATCTCCAGTGCAAAACCGATCGATAGTGCGGAGGTGCATTGTACAGGTCCGTATACTCAGACAGTACGCGCGGGCTCAGAGTCCGCGACAACACGGTATGTACGTGGTCATATGTGCTTCGCTTGTACAGTGCATGTCGCGGACTCTGAGCCCATGCGCGCCGTCTGAGTTTACGGACCTCTGTACTACACCTCCGCATTATCGATCGATCTTGCGTCGGCGACCGGCGTACGCAAACAGAGTCCGCGGCGAGCACTATACAGCTTGTCCGTCAGAGACTGAAGTGAGTGCAGACAGCGCACGCTGCGGGCACTATATGGTAACGTTTTTACTCCGTCGTTGGACGACGACCACGGGATGTTCGGTGTGTATCGATTGTCGTTGTCGTTGAGATCGATACGCACCGAGCACACCCTGTCGTCGTCCAACGATGGAGTGAAAACGTTGCTTATGGGATCCAGCGGAGATCTAGTAAACCTATTGGCTATGGCGTAAAAGAATGACAAAGAAAGAAAAAGGCGATGAAATGCAAAAACGCAGAAATCCACCAGTATTTGCTCCCCATCATCGATCGAGTGAGCGCAAGCCACCGCACGTCTGGAAGGCAGACGGGCGGGTTATCGGACGTTTGTCGCAGTCCGCAGAATTGTGTATCGGGAATATTTCAGGTTTGATTGCGTTTTGCCAGTAGACAGTCCAAGCTCTCGAAGAACTAGTTCATTTTTGTATATTAGAAATTATTAAATGTGCAGCTAGCTGTTAAGGTAAAATATACAGCACCGTCTCATCTCAAAAGTAAAATCGGGTAAGCAGCTTCAAATGGGGTTTATCTGTAAGCGGTTTTAAGATGAAATCGTTCTTTTTTGTTCATCTCCTCAAAAATTTGTTGTCATACGGTTTCTTTAAAACATTGTGGTGGTCGTAATATTTTTGCAGTAGAGTGAGAGAAACATATACAACAGAGGGTTCATTGAATCCTACACAGCTTACTCCTACGAAACGAGTAACATTAGACAAAATATAATCGACGAGAAAATATATGCTACGAGCCGCAGCGCATTGGAAAGAGAGAGGACTCCGGCAAGAGACGCACGGGCTGCGGGATGTAGAAGCCAACCATGCGGTTTCTAACTACCATCGTAATGCATTGCTCAAAATTACCGCGGTCGCGATGAGCATCACGGTCGGCTCGTGGGCACGCATTACTCTCGTCGACAGAACCAGACCTTATCTCACCAATTCCCCGCAGCAACGTTCCCACGTATTTCGCCTTTCCTTCTATTTCCAAGTTTTGATCCACCATATCCACCATCCATAACATCAAGCAACCATTATTTTATTGAACTTTCGCTTTATAACACTATGACATGGTAGGTGTAGCCGCGATAGCGGAACCACCACAAAGTTTCCAAAAAAATCCACAGGGTCTTTTCTAAGAGGAAGCTGTTCCTGCGTGCAATAAAAAAGTCTTTATTAAGCTACTGTACAGTAAGGCTCGAACTTTTCAGAAAATGTGTATACGGAAAAACTTAAATCTTCCTCTCTTTAGCAATTCGAGCATGTGAACCTCACTCATTATCTTGAGTGTGTCATAGGAAGTTCCATCGAGGACGAACAAGAGGAGAAGTTTGTGAGAGGTATGTCATCTGGTGTTTTAGGCTCCCCTGATTGTATATAATAGGCTTCGGCATACATAAAATAACGCTATCTCAGGATGAGTCTTTCAATTCCATTACCATTTCATAATCGGCTTACAGAGATGAGAACTACTTGTTTTTGTTTCGACGCGAATTATAGCAAAGGCAGCTCCCAAACCAAATTCTCAATCAAATGATCAGACAAGATTAGAGGGAGGGAGGCATCCTTGTAATTGCCGTAAATTAAGTAGTAACAAAAAATTGCCAGCCTCCAGTCTTTTAGGTGAGCCACTACTGGAGGAAATGCAAGAGTAATGCTCAAGTACACGCATTATTTAGGTCTATGTCAGCTAGAGCCCTTTATAGGCTAAAACTCACAACCAAACTAGTAATTCCAATGGAAGAGTCCACAATTGTGGGATATAAATTTTCATTCGTCATACAGTAATGAAGGATGAGCATTTCAGGTCTACTGAAATACTACGATCCTGAACTCCCTGGATGCAAGCTCACTGAAGATCGGCACTACTTCGTGGGAAGAATTCTTAACAGCAAAGGTAGGCTAGCAGCTAAATCACCGTTTTTTTTTCAAGACATAATAAATAGAACTTACCGTGCTATCATCATCATGCAGACATTATTTTAGAGTAGCTTTTTAAATTCATCTCACTAATTTTAAACGTTTCAGAAGGTGGTAAATCTTATACGAGCTGTCACAAGGCACAGTACTGCACTGATAAATCCAACAAGTGTGACATCGAATGGAAGGAAGGACCTAACTATGTCTTTGTAAGTTTTGTGTGGAACTCTCTTTATTTCGAGTACTCTTTCATTTATGTGTTTTCCTACTCTTAGAGCGATGTATCCGTTATTTTAAGCGAAATATAAGCCCACCCCATATTTAAACACTTCTCCTAAATTTGTAAAGCTCTGCGTATAACTGGAAAAGTCTAGTCATAGCTTAGAGGCCTTAAATATGTTATAAGGGCGTTCAAAAATTGCTAGCAAGCAGCATACAGGATATTGCCTTTTTGTCTGAAATGACAGTTATCATGAGTGTGAGAGAAGCAACAGCAAACGTGCATTTACTCGCTGTCCAGAAAATTCCATATTGTTTGCGAAGCAAAAAATGTTATACGGTATAAGTTGCGAAACACGTGATGTGTGTTAGGAGACCTTAGTCATGTGATGGGGACATAAATGCTTGAAATTAGTTTGTTTAGCGTAAAAAAGAGCAAGACGAACGTGTCTTGGCTTAAAAAGCCCACTAACAAGCTGTTCTGAATGTTTTAAACAGCAACTAGGGAGAAGTAGAGTTTCTTTTTTATAATTCTGAAATTCTAGTTCAGCTACACTACTCCCAGAACAGCAGCAGTGCTAGATTGATAGGCACAAAATCTTGGTAGTACAGTAACTGTCATATTCCTGTAACCGATTCTTTCTTAATTTTTTTCTGCGGTTCCGCTGTTTTAGTCACCCACTCTCCATTCCTTGCGATATGCAGAAGATTTCGAAAGGAAGCGCGAATTAGCTAATCGCATTCTCATCAAAATGCATTGCTATTGTTTTGATATGACCATAATTAGCGTTTATACGCTATCCTTTTTCTGTGTTTACTTTACTCTAGCACTACTTCACTTCAAAAAGCACTAACACTATACGACAATAGAAGTCGTGAAAAAAAAGTTGATAAAGCTCATAAACGCAGCATAGCTCACCAGCTTATATATTTCTTCTCTTATAGAAGGTGCACTTCCCCAGTGTTGGTGACAATTAAGTCGAAAACGTGATATTTAGCTTAAAATGGGGTTGTATCCCGTACAGTGCCTAGGGTACGCTAGAGTAGCAACGTCATGCCAGTAATTACTGGTTTTTTTAGTCTGTGCAAGTTCCCATAGTTTCTAGGGGACTTACTTGAAAGTTGCGTGCCTACGTGACTTTTGTCATAGCAGCAGAGACAGTTCGGCTGTATCGATCGAGATCACGGTTCATCAACGATCAGGGGTGTGCGGAAGTAAAATTTAGGACTTCGAAAAACATAAAACGAAATACCAAAAATGACCGTAAAATGTAAACCGTTAAACGAAAGCTTTCGCACACCCCTGATCGCGATCCATCATGGTGCTGACACGCGCGCACTTGTCAGGTGAATTTCCTATACCTAATTTCAAGATACTATGCGTCAAAAAGTGTTACATGGATATTTATTTTTGTACAGAGGTGGCAAACCGTCTTACTTTTTTGCTATATCAGAATAGGTATTCGAGTAAGTTAATTGTTGTAAAACAAAACTTTTCCCCATGCTGCTCTTCAGTAACTTCTACGACAAGTAAGAAGTAAAAGAAAAATGATCACATGTTGCGTTAGTTGCTATCTTTAATGTAATCAGAAGAGGACATATCCAATAGGGTTATGACTATTAGACTGATGCATAATGGAGTTTATTAGTGCTTTATTTCCTTTCCACATCTGAAATTCACTCTTTTTACTTTCACAGATCAAACATACTGGATGGAGTACCGCAGATAGCGTCGACGCCTGCTTCTACCTGTGCAAATACCGCAGTCTCGTTATCAGCTAATTCATGAAATCACCTCTCTCTGTTACTGTAGACAATAAATATTCATTCGTAAGCATTATATTGACCATTAATAAACATTAATAATTATAATGTTGCTGAAAGAAGACATTGAACTGTTGCAGCTTAATGGTGTTCCAGCTTTTAGAACTAAGTGAATAGTTAGATGAAGCCGGTTCATGAGGCGCTATCCGAGCCGGTGCTTTTCTTCATTTTCTCCCACCGTCATTTCAAAAGATCTAAGTACGAGTTTATACAGGTAGCGGCAAGATTACGGTAACAAGCCAAGGGCGAGATATTTCTTATTTTCTGAAAGTATCTTGCATTCTTTTCTTTTGTTCTTTTTTTGTTAGTTAATGATATTTCCTCACATGTTGCACAAAAAAGCTATGATTTCTATAATGATGTACGTGTCAGTCTGCCGCATTTCGACCAACCAACATCATCATGAAGGCTTCCGAGCGATCCACATTTTACGACATTTCCCGACGTCTAAGCATGTCCAGAAAGATCGCTTCTATTACCGTCAAGAGGCTCGTCGGGCTTAGAAGCTATTATGACCGTTCTGGACGAGGCAGGCCTATTTCTCGAGCTTCAGCCCACAATCAACGTCTTGCAAACGTGATTCCAGCAGAATTTCCCGAAGTTCAGCGATTTCAGCCATCATAGCTCCTGACCTTAGTCCGCTCAGATACTCCGCGTGGAGCTTTGTAGGAAGGGGGGGGGGGGTATCAAAGGTGTGCGCCAAACCTCATTGCAACATTGAATCCTTTGAAGAAAGCGCTAAGGAAGACCTGTGATGAACCTGACAAATCCACTTGATCGCCACACTGTTCATTTGTTCCAAGCGATTCCGCGATTGTATCAATGCCCTGAAGGTCTTTTCGAATCGTGTTGTTTTCTTCTTGTTCAGTGTTTCGAAGAATGAAGTCAGTATATTTGTTATAAGCTCAACGCTTCAATTACGTTCCCGTGCAGCATTTATCTTGTTACCGCATTTTTGCCGCACCCTGTAGTATCGGATGAGGATCAGCTCTGTTCCCGATCTTTTTCACAGTGCTCAGTAGACTTGCGAGCTGCTCCACTTCTTCTAGGAAAATATCCGCCCCCACTTTAGGGATCTGTTCGGTTTCATTCCTTCTTCACTCGGAATTCATTACAAGGCTTATTTCTTTCAACTGCTGTCTTTTCTTCTCACGATATGACCCGCTCTGACTTAATCAATGTTTTGAGATTGAAAGAGTTCTTTTCTTAGGATCATTTACTGTAAACCTCTTCTCAGACCTATTCTGATCTTTCGCGCCAGCCCCCCAATCAACTACAGTAATCGTGATGCAGCTCCGCCCAGAATGTCCGTACTTTAAGATCATTTAGCCTGGCTTCTTTGCTTTGAAGCAACATTACCATCGGAGAGCGAACGTAACCGAGAGATTGACAGATGATCGAGCAATGACGAAATCACGCCACTTCTTGACGGGCTCTGGGAACTGAAAACACATGTTGCATGAATATAATTTGTATGAAGAGCAGCATGGATTTCTATAGAATTTAATTTTAATCTTCTAAAACTTTCCATAATTATTGAGTTTTCCATAATGCTTTGTAGTTTGTAGTCTTTTGTAGTTTTTTTTTTTCAAAACCTCATAGCTCTTCCCATTTAAGCCCTCGGAATAAAAAGGTGCCGCCTATAATGGACCTGATATTTAACGCAATATGGGATGTCATGTTGATGGGCCTCTATAGAGTTTAAAAGTTTTTTTAGTCTTAAAACTGAGCGAGACAGACTGTTGGGACAGCCTTTAAGGGTGATAAGGCAATTCTTGCACAGACTTTCTTGCAAACCTTTAGTGTTTTCCTGCTATTTAGTGCAATGGCGAGTTGAAAAAGTTGTCTACAGAAAGGAAAAATATGAGCTGCTGGAAATGTCACAGGGTATGACCGGCAGCAAATACGGATTTTTGCGAAAATTTCGCTTCAACGCTGGATTTAGCGGCGATGTGTGGTCGTTATCATCGCGTATTCATCCATTTTCTTTAGCATATTTAACTGTTTAGTTCCTAAACTAATGAACAGTTAGGTAGCTCCTTTCTACTGAGCACCATCCAAGATCCGCTACAGGTGCATACTGTTCACGCAATGATTTTCATTTCTTCGTAATGAGCAATTTCCACTAATTTTTTTTCATTTTTTTCTGTTTCGTAAATAGCTGTGTCTTGCTTAAGATGCTCTTTGCTATAATTTTAGGCTGCGCACTGGCTGATCTGTTGCTAGAAGTGTGATATTACTCACAGAGATTTAAAAATTTTAGAAATCACTTGCATCTTAGAAACTTTTTATTAAACATGAAAGTTCTAGCTAGCAGAGAAATTTCTGTTGTGCTAACTTTTCCCGAATATAGAAGAAAAATGTTACTGAAAAATTCTAGAGACACAGATCACTTCCTCACGATAGAAACGAGGTAGGGAATTGAGATAATCACATCAATTTTCTGACCAGCCTAATGCATAAACTTGATAGATATTTGTGTGCAGTGTGCGTGCTCTGTTGCTGTGACAAAAGATACATAGTCATTCAGTTGTCAGGTAAATCCCTTATTTAAAAAAAAACCCGTTGCAGTTAACAGACGCGAATCGCGGCTTTAGGAAATTTACCGTGCCGCCTACTGGTATTATGCGGAATTGTGGACCCTGCTTATCCTGAATGTAAAAGCTTTCAGAACCTCCCATTTGCAGAAATGGACATGAAGTTCTAGAGTGCAAGGGGTGCACCGCGATCCACTGGCCGGTATCGCACGTCACCCCATTTATTATAAACGCAGGTAATTAAGGCGAAATTCACTGCGGCAGGTGAGCCTCATCGGTACGCTCGCAGTACTTTCCACAACGGATACGCGTCACAGTTTCAACAAACGTCCTGCAACTTTAGTGGATTCTGCAATATTTCCTTACGTTTAGCTGGCTCGAAAGCCATTAGCTAGCACAACTTTTAAAATGGGTGCTGTCCTAAGTGTTGCTGATAGCTCAAAATTGCAAGAAACTACTGTATGAAGGTCCCATAATGTATGTAAGCCGATCCACATCGGCCCATAAGCTAAGGTTCGAATGGCTCGCGAAAATTTGTTTCCAGACTTTTAGATACAGTCATACCAATGCACTTTCACCAGAGTAACCCTACAGACGATTTGCCAACCATGGATGATATGAGCACGGCTTTTCGCAGTAGTTTTTGGCGTCGTTTCTTAATAATGGGTAAAAATCGTAAAAACTGTGGTGCTCTGAGAAATAAGGACCGAGTATAGAACAATTTTTGGCGAACCTAGTTTAGCACATAATGTAAAACTTAAAGGCAGCACCCACGGAAAGAATCGATTTTGAGATTTTTGCATTTTTTATACCTAGCCACATGGGTTGTCCAAAGCCAAAGTAAGAAAGCACTAAAATTAAAACTCACCGAGAAAATGTCGAAAATGTGCCCATACCGCTTATCCAAGTTACGGGGGTGCGCGGACGAGTTTTCCGTGGAAGAAGCATGCTTATGCGTAATACATCGTAATACATCAGGGAGAAATCAGAATTTCTGCCATTTCTGCCCTTGGGCCTCTGTAGAGTGACGCGGTTCCTGTAGTTAAACCGAAGCGTTCTTGTTCGCCGCGCAAGTCCACGGAAAACTCGTCCACTCACTCCCATAACTTGGATAAACGGGGTGTCCACGTTTTCGACATTTTCTTGGTGAGTTTTAATTTTGGCGCTTTCTTACTTTGGCTCTGGGCAACCCATGTGGCTAGGGTATAAAAAATGAAAAAAAATCTCAAAATCGATTTTTTCCGTGGGTGCTGCCTTTAAAAATTTCGCTTTATTTAATATACGCGCACCTCATGACTTAGCAGCTTCTGTTGTCAAATAATTCAGATTTGTTGAAAATCTGGTTATTTAAAAATTGTTAACCAATTAGTAGTAAGTCCATAAAACAACTGGAGGGATCATTTTCAACCTATTACTATGCATCATTAGCACACAATAGCAATGCTAGCCATGTTCAAGAGTGGACTTCCAAGATTTCCTGGCAGCAAGTCTCATAGCAACCTGCAAATGCTTTTTACTTCACCCCTTTGGACGAATCTTACTCTTATAAGCTGAGATTTCTCTTCTTAAGCGGACTATTGGCAAAATAAGCTTGATTTTTGCTGTTTTGGAAGCAGACTACCGCTCGCCTTGGTTTCCTAGGCAACGTACTGGTCAGTTTACACCGTTGATAGGCTACCTAGGTTGCATCGAATCGATTTGTATTATTCTCAGCTATTCTCTTGCCCAC
>KN549902.1:41899-52499 GCA_000797555.1 Oesophagostomum dentatum | reverse complement strand
AATGTATGCGAAAACAGCATGCATAAGTACTTTAGGATCAGCTTCGTTATGAAAGCTGCACAGAAATTTTGAGTTAGGTTGCACTAAGGAAGGTTTTCTCTTGCTAAATGAATCGCTTGTGTTGCAGAGCATTTGTGTTCAGGTAGCAGTGGTGCGAAGGCTCGAGAACTCCGGCTGAAAATCATATATCGCTCCTCCAATCAGGTGCAGCTACACAAGACGCGTACGCTCGAGCACATTGTGGTTGTGACGTCACAATTGTCAGCAAAACTATTACGTAACGAAGCGCATACGTGCTCTGTGCAGCTGCAGCAGACTAGAAGCATAAACGAACCGGGCACAAGTCCCATGCAAAACTCGAAAACTCCCCCCCCCCACCAAAAAAGTGTAAGTGGTTATTGACATCTTAGAACTAACAAAAAGGCGGAAGATAAATCAAGACGAGCTCGTTTTTTTTCGATAGGAGCTGGGAAGAAGCTGAAAATTTCGATGAAATTGATCGTGAGTGGCTGTGCCCGTGGGGTTATTGGTACGAACGAGGTGGCACGGTGGCATGCTTTAGTCACGACGGAAGCTGCTCTTTGTTCGCTATTTCGCAGAAGAGCTATCCATTTCCTCACACATCGCATCAAGCACGAAGACGTGGAAGAGTCTTACAATTCCGCTTCAGCCAAGTGTTTACAGCGCTCTAACCAGTGTGCAAGACGACATCGACCATTCGAAATCGTGGACGGGCCTTCTGGAGCGGTTCTATCCGTAAGGAATGACTTTTGAGCTGAGACATCTGGACCCCAACCCAGTTTTTGAGTTCCTCTTCCAGAATCCATTGAGAGCTCAAGAATTGCTCTGAAAGTGGGCGCTGCCTTTAAAACAGTAAGTAAGAGCCTTCATAATAATAACCCAGACAATATCCTTCATGAGATATTTCACCGTTTCAGAGAGCATATGAAAAGAACACACAGAAAATTTGTTCCTCAACTCAGTATTTATTTCCAGATAACCAATTTCCACTTTCTGCAAGGAAATAGTGTTTATGTATACATAATGTCTGCGATATTTTCGTAAAATAAATGTTTCAGCGTCTGCGGTATGGAGAACGATCGTATTCGCAGCCCTGACGAACGCCCGAGCGTTTCTGTACTTGCAACAGGACCAGAGATGCTGGATACTGTCCAGACAGTGTTATTCCCCGGTATTCAACAGTTGTCACAGAACGGCTATAATATATCGTTTACGATACCGCTACCACTTCTGGATTTGCCTCCACAAGAACATCAGCACGCCATGCCAAGCGTTTTACAGTACCAAGGTCCAATATCTGTACAAGGGGAGGTCATCCCGCGAGGCACCATGGTACGATCTGTGCCCGCTTTAAGTGCTTTTCAACCTATTGTTCCCGTTAATGACGACTACGATATGACAGAGCAGTCAGAAGTAGAGATAGATGCAAATGTGGCATCCTCTAAACATATCAGTACAGCGAGGTTCCGAAAACGTCGAAAGTCGGAGGAAAACTTCAGCTACAGTGGTATAAGAGCAGAAAAAATTCGATGCCAAAGCAGAATTAGTGAAATGGCCGGTACCAGCAACCTACGTGCCGCAGCAGATGCCGAGAAAAATGTTGGTCTTTTCCTCTTATCGACAAACATTTCTCATTATTTGCGAAAATTGCGCGAAAATTAAACTTGACACTTTTGTAACCACATAGTGTTTTACAGAGCCCTCAGTGCGCTGTTTGTCGAGAGCCATCAACAGGAATTCACTTCGGTGCAGACTCATGTGGAGCTTGCTCAGCTTTCTTTCGAAGAACAGTTTCCCTGAATCGCATATACTTCTGCAGTGGTGATGGTGCTGCACAATGTGATAGCCTAAAAGGTAAACTATATAAAAATCAGCAGTTATCTACGAACCTACGACTTTCTGGTGAAAACACCTTCAGGATCAAACAGCTGCAAGAAGTGCCGTTTCGAAAAATGTCTCTCCATTGGTATGGACGTTCGCAGTACGTCAGATGTTTTCTTTTTTTCGATAAAACAGTAAAATGAATCAGTGCTTAGAATTCAGGTGTGCAGTCACATCGCGATTCAATCGGTCACTACTCTGCAAGAGCTAAGTTGCTGCAGATTGAGCATTCCCAGCCGCAGGAAAACGATACTATTCTCAACGATTTGATCGAGAATATAAATGCTTTGAACTATCGTCGCCAGTTGCTTTATTCGATGGAGAAGAATATAGAGGAGATCTTCGGTGAAAACGAATCGGTAAGCGGAACGTATGTAAAAATTAAACTTGCGCGAAATTCCACGACATGGTGAATATGTGGGAGGGAGCCATGCCGTAAGGGCTATGAAAACTTGTTTCCGAATAAGCGTAATGTTGGTGACAACTTAGGCAATAGCACAGTAAGGGTGTAGTGATGATGTGGTAATGAAAAAAGATTAAAAATAGATTTAATTTTCTGATGAAGCTTTATCTGTGAGGGTTATCTGGCACCTCGAGCTCAGAACAGAGCAAGCTGCAGTTAGAAAAATGCAGCAGGGTTTAGCACTCAATCGTTTAACGAAAAGGACGAATAATAGCAATGCTTGGGACGTCACCATTTTTAGTAGATTTAATTAATGTGCGTATTCCAGCAATATAAACTGCTGTCACCGTTCTCAGCTCTGAAGGGGGGAAAAAATCTATGGTCGTTGTTTCAGCGAAGGCAAGCGTTGAAACTGTAGTCATTTTCAGAGGAATACAGCGCGCGTACCACGTCTTCTTCAATTTTTGAATTTTTAAGAGACACCAATGATTAATTTTGCTCATAAGACTTAGCACAAGTGATATGTATCTCCACGACTGCATGACCAAAGTTTGTTCTTTGTTCTAGTCTCCGTCTTCCTTTTTTAAGGAGTACATGAGCTCCTGTTGAAAAAAGGGAAATTTTTTCCAAGAGGAACCAAGATGGAGCGGGACAAGATGGATGGAGCAAGACGGAGAAACTAACAGGGAATCGTTGTGTCTCCAGATAATTGGTGTGCTATCCGGTACAATCTGCTCAATTGCTTGGATATGGAGCTCTTCCTTAATCATGGAAAATTCACCTTTCTGGGACGCAGGCTAGTGCGACGCGTCAATACTATAGCGGCAACCGAATGTCCGCGTTCGAATAAATATTCGAAAATATTCGTTCGAATCCGCTATTCGATATTCGAAAATGAAATTGTGCTTTTTTGGGACGAATTGAGACTTCTGCTGTAGTATGCATGAAACCCTTCATTTTCTGCACTTTTTTTAATTTTGTTAGCGTCAAAAACATGTTAGGTAGCTTTGATTTCCAATAATTTCGACGATCCATTAACTCTATTTCCAAAATTGTTTTACTGAAAACTAATTAATACGTGTTAAAGATGGCTTATAATTTTAATCCTGGCAACATCTTGAACGAAACGCATCGGTCCAGTGGTAAGTTTAAAGACTCGAAATTTCTTTGTCGTTTTTATCTCCCGAAACCTTCCATACAACAGAGTAGGTAAATGGTAGAGGCAGTACCCGCGCTAGAATTTATATTTTTTGCTTTCGGCGTCAAAAGAGGTGCTCAGGACTGCTGACCATGAACCGACATCATAGAAGTTGCGAAATTCGCAAAAGATCCCACTTTTGTGTCTGCTGCCACCCCTTTTTGGAAGAGATGTTCATTGCTCATGCACCATAGGTTTTAAAACAGTCAGATCTTCATCTTCCTCTACGCCCTTGATACGTTTTTAAAAGGAATCTCCTCATGAAAGTTCATTTTTTTCGTATATCCGCCATGAAGTGTCCTTGCTATCGAAGGGCCAACTCCTCCTTCTAACTTACCCAACTAATCCGAAGCTTCTGTAAACTACTTTTTGGCCAGATTTGATTTCAGAGCGGCTTTACTCTGGCTTTGATACAAAAAGGTAGAAGCTCTCGGTTGAGAAGAAAAGAGTGGAACGCATTTTAGTGTAGGTGCTGCCTTTAGCCCTTTTATCGGCAGCTTGGCTGTTTATATAATGAGTCAGTTGTAGGTCGACATACGAAAACCTTAAAACACAGATACGCAAGGGTTACTACGACGATGTGTCGAGTCAACTCAGATAGCAGAATTTAAAGTTCTGTGATACCTGTCGAGAGTGATTCGATTGGACTCACCTTCGCTTTGGACTTATGGCGGAAATTTTTCGTACACTAGCATACACTCATTACTGATAGGTGATTGATACCAAGCTTACTTTTCCACTTATCGTTTGCACTCACATCTTTGGAAATTTCTGCTTGAGAATCTACGCATTTCTTTGCAAAAGAAGAAGAAAAAAAAGTTACATTTATTCACGAAAAGGGCAAAAATTAATTCCTAAGTGCAGCTCTGTTTTGCGAATACATGCGACAAGACATATATCTACATTAACCGGTTTTATAGATTCGGGATGTAGCAAATTTTCGTTAATTCTTATCTTTGTGGTCATAGTTGGTTAGCTAAGTTGTAAATTTATGAACTGTGAAAAAATGAGGTCTCATGTAGCTCAGATGTTCCACTTGTAGATGTTTGCTGCGCCTGATCCTCATTTTTAATTCATCTACAGGGAGTGTGTTTGCTGCTTTTGTTACAACGATTCAAAGAGGAGTGATCTGTATAGATAAGTCTGTCCGTCCGGCTTTGCCGGACTTGCAGACTTGCTGGAGTGCTCACTTCGCTTGCACCATGTGACTTCCTACTGGCACATGTGCATACTGTCCCGCCCCATCTCAATCACTAAATTATTGATTTACTGATCGGTTTGCTGCTGTTGGCCAGTAGGCGATCAACAAATTGATTATTTGGTGGTTGAGGTTGAGTGGGGATGTACGAATTTCTTGAATATGGTTTCGATTGGCTAACGACTGATGCATTTATAGGCGCTTACTTGGTCCCTCGCCAGTACTGCTAACATCATCCTGCGCATTGCTACAGTCTCCTGCACATTGGTTACTACATCTTCAATACTTGTTCTTACCTCCTGCTCATTGGTCTTGACCTCTTGCACATTGGTCCCGATCCGCTGCTCATCGGTCCCGACCTTCTGCATATCGGTCACGACTTTCTGCACATTGATGTAAGAACCATTATTAGAGTCCTGTCATTTACCTAAAGCTCGGTGACAGCGCTAGCGGCCTTTTCGTAGAACTGCAATCGCTTCAGCCGCCGACGACTACCGACGACTCAGACTTTAATTTCCGCAAATACTTAACGCCGTGTAATATGGCTTATATATAGGCTGCAGAATGCAGACGTCGGATGTGGCCCCCCACTGCCTGTGATCCTTACATGGTATTAATTTTATCGATCGAAGTTACCTGTAAATGGTGGGTGCTTCTCCTACCGTTACGCCTCAGCCTGTGGCCACTCAACGCCGCAAAATATTCCGCCTAAAGAAGCGCCTGGATATGAAGACATTGCAGATATTTGGTGCAGACCCTCATCCATCTACGGAACCAAATTCATCCTTTCGCACCTTCTATTATAAAGCCACCCTCTTTTCGCAGCGACCGCTATTTCGTGCCGCATATGTTGGCGCATATTTGAATTAGAGTGTGGAGACGCTGGATATTTGTAAAAGGACGTTTGAGACACCTACGACACAAATTGCTGGTGCGTAGATTTCTTCCAGAAACCAATGTGCGCTTTTAAAGAATTCAACCTGCCCCAAAGCCCTGTTTTGGCGCCATTTGGTGCCATGTAGCCTGGCATATAGATGCGCTACACAATGGGCACTCTGTCCATGTGTGTGACAGCGTAGGAGACAGCCATGACGCAAATTTCACCGCTCTATGGTTCTTCTGCGATGAGTAAAAGAATTTCGTGACACTCAGACAAACACCTACACAAACACACGGATGGGCAGAGATGCATGCTTAGCCCGTTATTATAAGTAACGCATATCAACCAATGTAAAAGCTGAAGATAATTTATTCTGGGGAAGAAGAAGAGTGCAGATTTTAAAAATAACCTTTTTGGAGTCCACCTGATGCCGAACCTCTGAAGTTTTTTCCGTCGCACTTTTTAGATTGCACTACGACTTTTATAACGAAGAGAGCGCTTTTCAAGGAAATTTACTGAGTAATTTATACAAAAGTAACCTTTTTCATCAGGCTGAAAAGCAGGAAAAGGGGTATGCTGGAATTTTGAGTATGGAACCTACAAAGCTTTACTTTAATGTGTCTCTAAAAAGTAAACAGCTGAGACTTACTCGTTCATCTTCCCAGACTAATCCACTACCCTCTCAGGAGCTCGTTGTATGTTTACTGCATACTGACTCTACAGTGATAGACCAACACTGATATTTGATAGCGAACATAGTTAATTTGGTAAACAGCCAGGCAGCCTATTTCTCAGAAAGAAGAAAAAGGTGCTATTTTGGAAGACGCCTTTTTTGGAAGTGATAAAAAAATAAAAACATAGTGCAGATCTGGCCACCATTCTGAATTCAATCACATAAATCTCATAGCTTATCGCTCAGCCAGTGTCGAGAAAAAGTCCGTTACCAACATCTTGAGCCGATTACTAAATGTACTTACTATAAATATTTATAGAGAGAGAGATGCCAGAAAACTCATTTTTAACCCTTCGCTAAAAATTATATTTATGAAACAAGCTGGAGCCATGTTTCATCCGAAAACTATTCAAACATTCGAGTATTCGATCACTCGAGTATTCGAATAGTCGAACATCGACACCTCCAAAATTCGAATATTCCAAACGGCAACTTCGAATAATATTCATTCGTTCGAATGTTGGAAAAACGAATATTCGAATATTCGATATTCGAATATTCGATGTCGATCGCCAAATGTTCTAACCATAATCAATATTTGTCAGACTTGTAAAACAACAAGTTCAGGGGCTGTAGAGTTGAATCCATCTATCCAGTTCGTGCTGTGCCCTCATTCAAACATCATCTTTTGCATGAAAATACCTTTATCTTACGGTTAACGTAAAGATTACTGGTCTAACCAGGAAACTCTTTGAACTCGGTGGAACGATATCGAACCGGACCAATTCTATTTTATAGGTAACCGGCGCGGTAGAAAGATGCCGAAGTATGAAGCTACTAATTTTTGCTTAGGCGAAGTTATGACATTCGGAAATTCGCTTAATTTTGCTCCAAAATCACCAAAAATTTAGTGTTTTGGGCAAAACGAAGCAGATTGTGGTGCAAAACGTTTTGCGTACAAATTTCCTATCTATTCAGTATATCAATAGAACCCATTTTCAAGAGAAGCTTAATTTTCCGTTATTCTAAAGCAAAATCAAGCGAATTTTCGAATATCACGACTTTGCCTAAACAAAAATTAGTACCTTCATACTTCAGAGTTTTCTATTGGGCCGATTTCCTATAAAACAGAGCCGGTTTCATTCGATATCGTTCCAACGAGTCCAAGGGTTTCCTGTTAAGGGTCAAAATCTTATTCACTCCGATAACTTGTATAGTAGGTGTTGTTAGACCGCTGGCCAACATCGTACTGATTTTCTAGAACACTGTGAAGTATCTACTTTACATTGGTGTAATTCTTTAGTATCTGAGATTTCTACCTTCTCCGCAGAGTTTACCCTAACATCTAGAAATTTGTTTCCCACCCAAAGTGAAGGATGTTTTTTCAAAACCGCGAATCAGATGATCTCTACCGAGGAAGCCTATGCAAAGGTAAAAATTTAGTCTTTTTTCTGAGCAGCGTCATACCACTTCATCGTACATCTCCTGCAAACGTCCAGGAAATCCCAATCCTCTCGTTCTTGCAATACGCGTGCCATTGCAATTGATCACTTTCGCCTAGTAGCCTTACCTTGTTAGTTAAAACATGTTGTCATATGCTGCCAGTTACTTGCATTAATCCTCGTTTTCAGAAAATAGGTGTCTAATAAAAGCGAGAAATAGCCTTGTTGATTTTGAAAAGGCGCTTAAAACAGTATATCATAAAGATTCATTTTTATAGCCTATACGTGAACTCAAGTCAGTTTCTGAGTGCTTCTACCAGGTGACACATATTGAGCCGCGATTGGCAGCTGACTTTATGAACACCCTCAGATTTATCAAAAAAGCTCAACTTTCGAGCAAAGAACTGGTGAGGGATAATTTAAGCACTGTAATGCAAGTAGTGGAATGGTAGTTTAGATGTTGCTGCATAAAAGCTTTGAAATTTCTCGCCAAGCAGTCGAGGAACCATATCTTACCTACAAACACAACCTACTACAGAAGAATTGCTGGGTGATGCTGAACAGGTAAATAGGTGCAACTACTACGCTGGACGATAAAAACAATATTTTGTTACTCTAGGAACTACGTCGATTTGTCAAACACGCAGAAGTATTTCGAAAATGGCACAATGAGTGAGCTGGCACTGAATCGAAAGACGGCTGAAAAGTAATATTTCTGATCGTTTCGAAATCAGAGCGGATATTACTGATAGTTCTGTTCTCAATACAACTCAAAAGATGCATGCATAGGTTTTTAAGTCATTACTGACTGAGAAATCTTATAGGTATGCTGTAACCCGTCATAATCGAAACAGAAAGGTTAAACATACAGAATCCACTCAAACCACTCTTTTAGCCTCTTCATTCCTTCTCTACGAAACGCAATGGCTAATGTCAGCACACGGATGAAGAAGCACGAAGTGACAGACACAGACTTTGCTGCGTTGTATGGAATTGCGCTCGCCGATCCTAGTTGGTAAAAAAAATAGGCTAAATTATAGCTTGCCGTAGCACGGTGCCCGCGCCTGCGTTCATTACGTACTGATCACATAATGTCAACGATCAACGATCGATATGCCTTTGATACACCATGCCGTAGCTGCGGTGCGACGAACTATAACTCCAGCTAGTGTTTTTAAGATTGCCGGACTTTTTCTTTTTAAAGGAGTTCGCGGACTATCAGAAGATACACGCGGAAAAATGCTAACCATACGAGGACTTATCAGCAAATCATTACTCGAACACTATCAAGATAACAAAATCCTAGATCCTGAGACAAAACTTGGTGCACTCTATATAGACGTCTACACTTACAGTAAGGTAAGAATTTGTTGTGCTGAATACAACGGAATTGTTCCGAGCACTTTTTAGGTTCACGCAATCACAACAGCGGAGAATATGCATCTCTTAGATATATTCAAAATTTTTGAACTTGAGAGGAATGGGTGAAAATCAGCTTCCAGTTTGTTCGTGAGGAAAAATGATGGACTGAATGTAAATGAGATATAAGGCATACGAACTGGAATGCGAATCAACATTAGACACTCAGCGAATCAGCAAAGCATGTACAGTGCGTGATATTTGTGAGAAGTCTGCGATTCCGGCTACGCGGGACCTCAGACTTTATGTTATCCCGTGTGCAGAATTTTAAGGCATAAATGTGAAGGGACGTTATTCTAATAAATTTTTTTGGAATGACACACCCAGTTCCTCCCATTGGCCAAAAAAGATTTATCAGCTTCAAGCAGTGTGCATGTCGGTAAACTAAAAGCGGCTAAAAGCGGAGGACGCTTTGTTTCTTTGCGGGAAAAAGAACACTGCAGATTTAAAAAAATGACTTTTTCGGAGTCCGACTGTAGCCGGACCTCTGGCTTTTCCTAGCGTTCTCCGCACGCACTTTCGAAATGGCGATTCTCGTGCGAATTTCATTGATTGATTTGAGCAAACGCAAGCTTTTTTACCAGGCTGAAGAGCAGGGAAAGAGAAGATGTACTGTTTAGAATTTTAAATGTAGAAATTCCAAAATTAGAAACTAAAGTCTTTAAAAAATACACAGCTGACAATAAGATGTTACTTCCTTCACCCTCCCAGACAACTCCACCATTTTCTAGGGTGCTAACTGTGTGTTTACTTCATACTCACTCTACACTGATAGACTAATTAATACTGATACTTGATAGCGGACATAGGTTCATTTGGTAAACAACCAAGAGGCCTATTCCTTAGAAGGAAGAAAAAGGTGCAGTTCTGGAAGACTCCTTTTTTGGAGTTGATAAGAAAAAAAACGTAGTGCACATCTGACCACCATTCTGAGCACATCCATATAGATTTCATAGCTTATCGCTTAACAGGGGCTGAGGAAAAGTCCGTTACCAACATCTTGAGCCGATTACTATAATAGATATATGTATACACATATACCTGAGTTCTTTGTCTGTATATAACCCATGTATAAATGCAGAAAAAATACTGGTAACACGACATAGTTTCTTCCGCTAACGAGGGAAATGCACAAACGTAATCCAGCCGATCGAGATCAAACTCGGCTAAGTAAACCTTTACGCTAGGAAGTAGTTTAGGGCTATGCGATAGATTTGCAGTGCTCACCCGAAAAAGATTCTCCAGCTTTCTACAAGAATGCCTTTCTTGAACACAACACCTGAGCTGGGTAGCGCAATGGTAAGTGTGCGAACTAACAAGCGGGTGGGCGGGGGTTCGAATCCTGTCCTTGCCACTGTTTTGCAGCTTGGCTTTCCGACCCTTCCTACTGCAATTTTTGCATGAAGAACAATCGGAGCCAGCATTCACGTCTATTTTTTTCAGTAATTAAAGCACTTCAAATTTACTGTCAAAACGGTCAACAGT
>KN549902.1:22276-32426 GCA_000797555.1 Oesophagostomum dentatum | reverse complement strand
GATGTTCCCTTGTTTGTCGGAAAGTGAGGTTCATAACTTTCCAACAAACAAGGGAACATCCGTAGAGTTCCCGTAGAGTTTGCCGTTCCTGTAAATGTTTCAGACCATGTATCCCCATACGTTTTTCATCGGATTCAGGTCCGGCAAATTGGCTGGCCAGTACAAAGTCGCGATATGATGACGTTCCAACCAGTCTCTTGTGCTACGGCTCAAGTGAATTGGGGCGTTGTCCTGTTGAAAAATCAATTTTCGCTGCTGAATTCTGCAGCAGAAGGGGAGGGGGCCACGTCCCAAAGCAAATTGGCACTGAGATAAATTCATCTTCTTCGGAACAAAGAGAAGTTTGGCTCGATCGATGGAGCAAAACGCAGCCCAGACCATCACTCCGCCACGTTTGAAGTTTCGCCTCGAACAATAAAGTTTTTCTTTCCTCAAATCTTGCCGATAGTCACGAGATCCATCTGGTCCGTCACAGTTAAACTTTCTTCGTCCGACCACACAATCTAAATTCGGATTCTATGGTGCTCATAAAGCGCGCTGTTTAGTCAACCCACATATACATAAAATTCATTATTTACTTGCCTCTGGTGTAGAAAAGAAAAAAAAATTAATGATAAACCAAGAATGGGGTGTATTTCCGATCGCTACTGTGTGTTCTAGTGGGAAGATCTTACTTATATGCATGAAAACGGCAGACTGAGTGGCTTTTGAGTAGGACATAGAATAGTCGTGCTAAAAAGCATGTGGAAATATTTAACTTACGGCAAAGCCATAAAAAACAGCAGAACAGGGCCGCGGAGCGACCCGAATGCTTGTTCTTATGCTTGGCACTACCGCTCCGTTTTAATTTTAGGGCTTCCTTCAAATTTTGAGAATCTTCGCAGTATAGAAACAATAGATGGACGTCTTATTATAATCAATAATACCGGCCTTTACAAATTTGACTACCTATCTTCGCTCAAAATAGTAGGACGAAGTACCAGTGAGCAGATCCTCTTAAATATTTTGCACAGATGATGTGATAGACATGACAACTTCGTGTTGCAGGAAAAGGTGCAGCAATTATCGTGAAAGATAATGCGGATTTGAGTCTTCTAGCACTACCGAATCTGCTGCTTTGGCTTAACAAAAGCGATAAAAGTGTGGAATTAGTTAACAACCCAGTGCTTATTGAGGATATCAAGCAAACAGGTGTTGCATCTACAACCACCCTCAAAGTGTACACGAGCATGAACAACACTGAGGAAAGCAAAACTATTCCTGAGAAAAGCAAAGGACAGGGTATGGTAGCAACTCACACAGTTCTTTTTTATCCTTTCAAAAATACCATTTCCTCGGATTTATCCGTCTGAGCAATTATTACGCAAGCGTTGAAATTACTTACTTGTTGAGTAGTGGATGCGCAGACGTGAAGAAAATCCGATGTAAGTTGCACCCTCCGTTCATTCCCCAGAGGCGCCACTATTGCCACGCGCGCGATAGCATGCGCATCACTGCTGCCATACACTTTCGAACAAGTTCTTTCCTGGCTACCTCAGAGAAACCAGCTCGGGTTCTCCACAGTTCTAAGAAAAGGTGCAGAGTTTCAGCTGCTAAAACGCCAGATCCTCACATTGACTGCGCTAGCGCTACCGCGCCGCTGGAAATAGGGACGCTAGTATAGAACGAACAAAAGGTGCTGTTTTGCCTTACACCTTACTGTTTTATTTTTCACAAACTGATTTTGAACAGCATGCATTAATATGACCCACGTTTCATTTTAGTTCACATAATTATCAACTGCTAAAATTCTCTATCTGGTCGAGAGGTTGAAAAATTAAAAGAGGGACCAGAAACATAGTTAAAACCTTTGACATTGGAATGAATATTCAGTACGTCGTGTGCTACACAACTACACAACTGACACAGCTTAGTGCCTCGAAACGTTGTTGCAGGTAGAAGCAAGAGCACTAGCATATGCATTGTGCGCAGTGTATTCTGATCAGATGTGTTTAATGCGTCTCGCCACCTTATTTGAGAACAAATTAGTTGAAATTTGAGCACTGTGGGATCGCCGATATGTAGCATAAGCGTTTTACAAACATTTGCGACAGGTTTGGAACATAGACGCGATCAGGGTCAAGCGTACCGATGCGACTCACTTGCTTCCAAGGCGACCCCTCCCCCCTTCTGAGCAGAGATTTTCGACCCTCTACTGTGGTGGAAACAAACCCTTGAAATAGAGAAGCACGAAAAGGTTAAGGCTAAGGAATGCAGAAAATGCCGTCAAAGTTAGCTAGAAAACCGCCCACCAACGCACGCGCGCGGTTCCCTTAAAAATGGGAAAAGTAGGGTGTACAGAACTTAACTTGCTGAAAGCGGAAGAGAAATGGGGAACAGTCTATATTTGATGAAAGAAGAAGATCTGCACTATCGTATATACATAGCAAAACTTCAAAACATTCTTAATACCGAGAACACTACACGCTCAAACATCGCTGTTTTGTGATTTTTTAGAAAAAGTAGGGGAAGAAAAATCAAGCACAAGTCTTCTCAGCCGTGAAGTTTCAGGAAACTTTATAAAGCCAGGGAAACCAAAAGACTTTTTCCATCTCTGCTTGGAATAGCACGGAAGTCCGACTTCTTTTTCTTCAAATTAAGCTGATGCGACCCAAGGTCAGTTTCGATGCGACTCTTTACTTCGGTCGCATCTCAGTCGCACCAAGTTATTTCCCCCAGAAAGGAAGAACTACGAAATCCTTTTCGAGAATAAAATAGAGCTGATTTTCTAGTTTTCCTGTTTGTTTTTTTCTTTTGAAAGGCTACAGTGCAAAGCAAATAATCACCGTTTTTTCAACCATACTTTTGACGAAAATCGAAAATTACCTATGTTTATTGTTGTACCGTATTCAGGACTTGATTCTTCTGGTAGTTCTTCTAGAAAATTCTATAGGACGAATCTCCTTCTTTGGAATGGTATATAAAATTCATGAGTTTGTTTTCTTTTTCGAGGACTTACGCATGTTTCTGTGAACCCTAGTTTCCCCATTTTTCAAGAGCTTGTGCGCTCCGGGTGTTTACGCGCTGCAAGGACAAATGTTGCGTCAAGCTAAAACTTGGAATTTTCACGGTCCGGGCAGCCTCAGTGAGTGGGGAAGGCTAGGCTCCCTTCCCTTTTCTGACATTACTATCGTTAGAGTGGCCGTCGTCCTGAGGGTTTCGAAAAAATTGTGGACGGAGAGGAGTTTCAGTTGCAAGAGATTAAAACGTTATGAGCTAAAATTTGCGCGGAGTCCTCTTCCCACATTGCTGCTATCTCATTTGATTCTGCATCAACCCAACGGCGACCTCTCCCCTCTAGCGACATCCCAAGTCGACCTCCCCCCCCCGTTGCGACTGTCGCAGCTACGCTTGACCCTATGAGGCGATGGTGTCAGAGCAGTAAAATATAGCTCGCCCACAGTTTTTTTTTCAAAAACCGGCCACGTGAGTACTTCTTCTCGCTTCCTATTCTATTGGATATTGCAGCTGACGCGTTAACGTGGGTCGTATTGCCTTGGCTTGCACTTGAGCGGCTGTTGAGCCTGAGCGGTATCCCTTGAGCATTGAGCTTGAGCGGTTGAGCCTGAGGGGTTGAGCCTGAGTGGTTGAGCCTCGACCACGCGTCTTCGCGCCATATATACTGTACACCGACTTCTGTAAATAAAGGTCCGATGTGCTGACAACCGAAAGAAATGATAATAAAGCTAAGGGAAAATACAGTAATCTCGTCTGACCGAGTATTGATCACTCCCGGCGCCAGTGTTTATTGATTGTTACTCTACGCGCGCCAGAGTTCTTCTCGGACTTCGCGAATTCGCCGCACGATCTTCTCCTTCGAGTCCGGTATTTGGCATAGTGCTCTATGGTGGCCGGAATCGGTGGAAATCAAGGAGGAGAGTATTGTACTTCGAACTATCGAGCAGTACCAGCAATCTTTTCTATTTCTACATGGCCGTGTTGGATCGCAATCTTTTAGGCAATATACACTAATCCACGTTCTCTGACGTCGTGCCATCGATCGTCTCCGTTGACCATTTCCGTACAGGAATCTGAATAGTGTCGTCCGTATTGTCCGCAGAATGTGCACTGGAACCGTGATGCCACACCTCTTGAGGTTTCGCCTATCTTCCTCTGCGGTAAAAGTGCTAGTCCGTACTCGAGGTCATCGAGATCCCTTTTGAGGTTCTCTATTGTGTCGGCACTCTCGTCCCTTTTTCTCTTTTGGGGTGGCTGCAGGGCATCGCTCAGTCTCGTCATAGGGGGAATTTTTTTCCATATAGACTCCTGGCTCCTCTTCTTCTGCGTAGTCAGTGATGTCGACGTCTGCATCCTCGCCATTGTTATCTGCCACCAGTTTGGCGAGATATTCTTCATCCGTGAGTGTCTTTCTTTTCCACTTCCTCGATATTGTCCTTCTTGGGCGCCTCCTCGCCTGGTAGATCCATTGCGTTCTTATCCTCTGCAATCTGTAGTTGCGGAGCAGCTTCCCGAAGCCTCTTGTCGAGACTCTGAATCATTACTTTGAGCTCAACAATTCCGCTTTCTTCATTTCGGATTAGCTTCTTGAACTGCACCTTGAAGTTGCAGAATGGGTGTTTCTTGAGAGGGTAGCTCAACCTGGACGGCGTTCGTGTTCTTAGACTGACTTGTTGCTCTGCTTGGTCTTCCACTTTGCTTCACTTGATGTTTCTGCTGTTTTGTTGGAACTAGGTCAGCAGAATAGGAGCTTGTGATGTTTGCTCCCCTCTTGTTTTTGAAACAGCAGGAGGTATGATGCGCTCCTTGACAATTGAAGCATTGTTTTTTTCTTGCACTCCGTCGTTCTATGGTTGGCTGATGCGCAGATGAAACATAAACGATTTTTTCGTAGATATAGTGAACGTTCCTCTGCTGTCCTGTACTTTGTGCATGAAAATGACGAATGATTCTCTTTGCAATAAATAAAAAAAGTGTATTGATGATTTTCGTTGGAGATTTGCGGTTTGAACTTGACTTGCCGTCCGTAGTTCTGTCTGTGAAAAACACAAACATTTCTTCTGCCGCTATTATCTCATCCAGTATATTGAGGAGGTAATTCATAGTGAAAGTACGTTCTGAGGAAAGACTTTGTTTTTTCGTGATAACATTGCGCTTAGTTGAATCACGAAACTTCGGAACTTTTTTGATCAGCCATGAGCTGTCAACTTGTTCTCCCTTCCTAAGAAGCTGATTCATGATTGTTTATGTTTGCTCCAGAAGAGTGCGCTGATCTTTAGCAGATGCACTTTGCAACCTGCACTCATCTAGTCGATCGATCAAGTGATTGATAGTTATTTCACTATTGTCATATTTCTTCTTTAGGAACTGAATGACACTGATATAATTGTTGCTGGTAATTTGGAACTTTTTCACAGCTTCGCGCGCCTCCCCTTTTAGGGCTTTGAGCAAATAGTTGAAATTCGAAAGTTCAGGAATATCTTGCGAATGAATGTTGTTTTCGAAGAATTCCCAAAAATTTTCCTATTCCCACACATTCCCACTAAAAGTAGGAATGGGTAGGGTGGGTAACTCCAAATTTTGCGATCTTGAGGGAGTGACAGTCGAGGAGAGATCCGAATCAAATTGAGTACTTGAAAATAATGCGCTACGCTGAGCTTTCAGAATTACTAGGTAATCAAAGGCGTTCATGATTATGCTTTTAAATTTGGTGTTGTATTCTTGAAAGTCTTTTTCTTCTTTTCCGCTTACATCCCCTACCTGATCGAGCGTTGACGCGTAATCGTTCAAAAGCTCTTTTGTTTTCGCGGTAACTGATTCTATCGCCGCGATGCTTTCATCTAGGCGCTTGACATTTTCTCGCACAGAATGCGCGAACTTGTACTATCACTAGAAAGTACTTCGATCTTTTCCGCTTTGATTTTTGAAACTATTTGCACCAGCTTGTTCCCATACATGGTCAAAAAGCGCTTGCGAGTCGTTAGTTGTTTCGCCATTTTGATAAGAAGGACTTGAAAGAAATAAAACAAATGAAGAAAACCAAGCCTGAAGAAGTGAAAATTTCAAAAGCGGCCTGGAAGAGAATTCCTTCTTGAGAAGAGGATGAACGAGGAGTGAATCAAGCCAGCAGAAAACAGTAATTTCCAAAAAGGCTTGATGATTTGAATTCCTTCTTATGAAGTTGAAAATAAAATCGCAAGGAATTTACGACAACTGTGAAGTGAGAGCTTGAAAACTTGAAATTGTTTCACCGTCCTGAGTTCTTGAGGGTAAGCCGATGCACCAGAATTGATGGAGGGTCTCAAGCCTTCCTTAGTATGCTCGCCCTACAGTGTATTGTGTAACACTGGCCACGCTAAAATACAAAGGTTTATGTACAAATCAACAAATAACAAAGGGGACAGCAACGAACTGACAAGCAGATATTGAGAACTTGAATTATTGACGTCGACCCTTGAAGCGAACTTGTTGTAGTGAGCTGCCGACGATGTAGCGATGGAAGTGCGTCTTGTCGGTAGAAGCTTGCCAAAGGTCGAACGAAGGAACGTGGCCTGTCGGTCCCTTGCGCGGCATATATACAGGCGAAGCGGCATCTGTAACATCAACATTTAGATATCTTATGAGAAATCTGTAAAAATATTAAAAATATGTCAGTGAAGATTTCCTAACAATTGGAACGTAAACCGGCACCGACAAGAAATACTATATGCCCTACATGCACAGAGATCCGCTTCTAGGGGATATTTTGCATGCTAGTTAAGATAAAGGACGAACAGACTTGCTGGAGTGCTCGCTTCGCTCGCACCATGCATCGGTTGTCGATTCCAACTTCCTGCAGAACGGCTTCGACCTCTCGCGTACCAGTCCCAGCCTTCTGCACGTCGGTTCGGACCTCTTCGGGTCTAACATCGTGCACGTCGGGATAGATCCTTTCCGCAGCGGTTCCGACCGCTTGTACATCAGTGACGATCTCCAGCAAATCGGTCCCAACCTTTTTAATATTAGCTTAAAATACCTGCGTAATAGCTACTAACTTCCTCACATTGATGTAGGGAAACCACAGTTACATCCTATTGGTTGATATAAAATTCCCTGTCAAAGACACCGGCCTTTTTTACCTGGCATACTTAACAGTCTCACTATCGCGATAGCCCGAAATCGCTGCAGTCGTCGTCGATTCAGCAAGTACTCAACGCCATGTAATCTGGCATATGTATGCGCTGCAGAATAGAGATGTTGAATATATCTCCCACAGCTGATAGCCCACATCTATTTGGATAGTAATCGGCTCAAGATGTTGGTAACAGACTTTTTCTCAGCACCTTTTAAGTGATAAGCTATGAAACTTACATGGATGAATTCAGAATGATGGCCAGATGTGCACTATGTTTTTATTTTTTCTTATCACTTTCAAAAAAGGTGACTTCCAAAATAGGACTTTTTTCTTCCTTCTCAGAACTAGACAGCTTGGTAGTTTACCAAATTAACTGTGTTCGCTATCAAATATCAGTGTTGGTCTATCAATGTAGAATCAGTATGCAGTAAATATACAAACGGACTCTTAACGGGTGGTGGCTTAGTCTAGCAGAGATAAAGGCAAGGAACCGTCTAGCTGTGTCTTTTTAAAGAGAGCTTAGATTAGCATTTTGTAGGTTGCAATATCTAAATTTTTCACACAGCACACCATCTTTTTTTTACTCTTCAGCCTGGTCAAGGAAAGCGTGTATTTGTTCAGAGCAGTCAGTAACGTTACTCGAAAAGCGCAGGCTTCGCTATAAGAATCTTAGGTGGAATTCCAAAAGTGTGGGTAAAGAAAGCTACAGAAAAGTCAGAGGTCCGGCGGCAGGCGGACCATGAAAAGGTTATTTTTCAAATCTGCACTTTTTTTTCGAAAAGTAAAGCTTCCATATCTCTATTTGAAGCTAACTGATTTCTTTTAGATAAATGGGAAGAAATGGTTATGCAATTTCTAAAAATTGCCGAAACTACACCCTTTCACATTTATCCCTTAAAACTCATAGATAGCACTTCCCTTGCTACTTCTTACATTTATTACAAAAGCTTGCATTTTTTCGGATTATTGGATAGAATTATCCGGAAATGATTCGTGCATTCTTAGGAAACCCACAACATGGTTGTAGAAGGACATGGAGTGATTAGGTTATTTGGCACAGATCTTAGCCCATCTATGGAAGCAATCCCGGCCGGCCCTTTGCGCCTTCTTTAACACCAAATACACGAATTCATGGGTGCGCACCTACCTTGTTTCTGGGGCTAAAGTCATTGGCGCCACAAAACCTGGCGCAGATTTGGGCTGGAGTGGGAGTTATATTTGCGAATATTTGCGAGAGAGTATTTGAGACACCTACATTTCCTCCCGCAACAAATCTGCGCTTTCCAAAAATCCAAACTGCCCAAAATCCAGTCTTGGCGTATACGTCACATAACTTGGCATATACATGCGCTACACTACGAAGACTCAACTGCTAACTAAACCATACCACGAATGAGTAGTGCCATTCACTGATAGTGGGCAAAAAGAACGTAAAGGACAAGGAAAACCTGTAAATAGTTTCGTTTAAATTTGATACTGCCTAGACCCTTAGCTGTTTTTATAAGTAACCAGCGGAGCTGGACCGCTCCGCCGTCCTGCTCCGCTGCTTTGAACGGCTTCGCCGTTCTATTTGCATTTCCCGTTTCTGCCGTTTCTTTACTCAGAGTGTTGTAGGATGGCATGTCAGCTCACATGCCGAACGGGCCGTTCGATGCCACGCCGGATGGACCGTGCGCACGCCTCACGGCGCACGGGCCAGGCGACGCCACGTAGCACGGGCCGTCCCCACGCCTGCGGTAGGTGCCGCGCTCCAGTAGGTGCGGTCCCATTAAAATGAACTCAAGTGATGCTCGGCAGCCTGCTGTCTCTTATGCCACCCGAGATATATACAAAGTTTCCTCAGTGTAGAGTATGTAAACACAAAGTGACGTGGCGCCAAAGGATGCCAACACTGGATTTTGCGGAAAGTTGAGTTCTTGAAAAGCGCACATTTCTTCCTGGAGAAAACCTACACATGCGAAATTTGTGAACATAAGCGTGATGGAAATTCTCTCAAATATGTTCAGCGTCTCGGCGCTGTAGCTCAAATCTGCGCCAAGTTTATGTGGCGCCAAGTAACTGTAACTGCGGAAGGAGGCTAGCGTGTACCTTCAAAAATGGCTCCTACGTTGGATCCTTAAAGCCGTAACGGATTTGCAGGAGGTCACGACCAATGTGCAGGAGCCCAAGACCAACGCGCTGGAAGTCGGGACCGATGTTCGGAAGCTCGAGACCGATGTGCAGGAGGTCGAACCAATGCGCACAGATTCGGAACCAGTGTGCAGGAGTTGGGGATCGATGTGCAGGGGGTCGGGGCTGATGTGCAGGGATTCGGGACCTATGCGTAGGAGGTCAGGACCGATGTTCCGTAGTTCGGGACCGATGTGCCGGAGTTCGGGAACGATGTGCACGAGGTCGGGACCCACGTGCAGGATGTCGCTAGCATTGCGCAGGAGACCGTCCGCAGTACTGGACAAGAGTCGAAGTAAGCGCCTATCATGCATCATCCGGCAGCGGACTGGAAGGATTATTAAAAAATTCGATTGGACGTACTGCCCTGCACCATCTCAGTCAGTAAATTATCGACTTATTCATCGGCTATTGCTCGAACAGATAACAGCTGAGGTGAAGCAGCGTGTAAGTGGGAATTAACATGGTGCGAGAGAAGCGAGCACTCCAGCAAGTCTGGAAGGCCGGCGAAGCCGGGCGGACAGACTTATATCTATTATCTATTATACATAGTAATCGGCTCAAGATGTTGGTAACAGACTTTTTCTCAGCCCCTTTTAAGCGATAAGCTATGAAATCTACATGGATGAGTTCAGAATGATGGCCAGATGTGCATTACGTTTTTATTTTTTCTTATCACTTCCAAAAAAGGCACGTTCCAAAATAAGATTTTTCTTCTTTCTCAAAAACCAGCGGCTCCGGACCGCTTCGCGGTCCTGCTCCGCTGGTTTGAACGGCTTCGCCGTTTTGTTTTGCATTTCCTGTTTCAACTATCTCTCTACTCCGAATATTACCTGATCGGGTACACGTGCCGGACCGTATGGCGCAAGC
>KN549901.1:76644-93495 GCA_000797555.1 Oesophagostomum dentatum | reverse complement strand
TAGGAACACCGCCGGAAGACCGAAAACAGGTATACTGGCAGAACCTGCTCAACCGGCGTGTCGGCACCAGTCCACGTAGCACAACTACCTGTGCCAGAAAGAATTTTCGCTAGCATTTGCGGCTAGCTCATTGATTTTAAAGCTCGTTATTAAAAAAGTACCAGAAAACTGCAAGAAATCCTTAGATGAGGGATTTGGAAGCTTTCATGCTTTTTCTTCTTTTGGATATTCTAGGAGTGGTGGACGAGGGAGACCAGGGAACTTACTGCTACTAGAGAAAGCATATGTTTTTAGCATATGCTGAGCTCTGGCTTTTATGGCTTTTATACAATACATTCACTACTTTTGCTTCAGGTCATGTGAACTGTTGGAAACGGTATAAAAAAGGTTTTTCTACAGGCGGTATGAGCGCTTAATGCAGAGCATCTTACTCTTAGTGAACAGAGCCAGTTTTCTTTCAAAACAGTAAGATTTTGCCTCCTCTTTCTTCATCTTCCGCATTTTCTCGCCATTCACTGAGAACAATACTAAGCCGTAAACGGAGAGGCGCCCAGTGGAGGTAAAAATACTCTATTGCCAAGGGCGGAGGTCACGTCCTTGAACCATTGCCACGCTTTTCCATCGTTCGCCATTCACCTTCAGTTCACAGTTTTACTTCTGTCCGTCGTCGTTGTGCAAACAATTCTGGGAAAGTCTGCTTCTCTGCAGTTCTTCTGTTCGTTTTTGTGGTTCTGAGAGGGCTTTTAGCTGGCGATTCTCACTCACAGCCATTTTCAGCATCCAACCATGTGGTACGTGCTTGCTGCCCTCGTCATGTGGGCATCGAGCGCCGCGGCGGACTTCAACTGCACTGACGCTCCCGGAAAAGGTCGGTTTCTTCCAGAAGTTTCTTAAGGCAATGTTAAAGCTTGCAAAAAGATTGGGCTTGTGGAAACTCTATGCTTCTCCCGGTACGATCAGAGGAGCATAGAAATAGGGCAACAGTCGTAGAAACCTCTACATCTCTTCCTGCCGTTCTGGGCTGGAATTCTTGAAAATTTGGTTACGCTAGCCAGACTAGCCAGCATGATTCAGAATGAAGCATTGATTTTCACGGTTTTGCTCATTAGACAAAAACAGTGGATGATTGTGAAGTCGATGTTTATTCCATTCATTCTTAGTGAGTTGGCTATACTAGCTTGGCTAGCCAGACCAAAGTTTCATGAATCCCAACCCTGTTTGCATCTTTATTTAGCGCCTAAATATTAGGTTGGTGCAAATAAAACTTCCGCAAACGCTACCTCGGATTTGACGACCCATAAATTCGCTCGCATACGCTATATGAGCAATCTTATACACCACCAAAATCAGCAGATCATGCGTAACATAGCGGCTTCCGAAACTTTTGCAAATTTCTGACTCTCGAGTTTTACAATGGAAAATGTCCAAAAAGTCTATTTCGGTAAGCTGCAGTTTGAGGCATTTTACCTATTCGTAGGTTTAGTGTTGACGTGCAGTTTTGGGGTGGATAAAGAGAGCTTGCCGGCACAGTTTTTCTCCTCAAAATTTTAGACTCTGAAAACCGAAAAATGTGCCAAAAAGCAGGGTACTGGCTGAGTACTCAAAATCGTGAAATTTCCTAATTTTCTGACTTTATACTTTTCACATGGATCCCCGTACGTGCTGTGTTTCTTTGCAACTACGCTGTACTCCTTAACAACTGATACAATCACGACCGCCCAGCTCCTACCATCGCTTAGCAGTGACCACTGATATACTCTCGAAATAGAGCCCAGTTTGGAGTCTTTTATCTCAGCTTCGTTTGCATAAGAAAATATGGCAACTATGGCTTTGATAGAAAATACCTTGGGAAATACTATAACACCATCACTGGCTATACTTACTGCTTTGTCTTTGGAATAGAATTTTTAAAACAGAAATAGCCGAAAAATCCTGAATTTTGGCGTACTTCGGAAAGTGTGCATTCTGGTATAAAAAGAGCGATAGCAGCTGAACTGCAAGCGTTTTTTAAGAAAAAAGTAAGAACTTCTGCACCCTTACTGACACTGTGCGAGTCATTTTAAACGATTTTCTGTGCAATTTTGAAGCAACTACTGCAGTTGCGGAAGTTTCATTTGCACCAACCTAGTACATTAGTAGTTACCCAGTCTGGGTAAATATTGGTCTTTTAATTTTAAAGTATGTAGCCAAATAACTCGAAACTACATGTAAAGCATATAAAAAATGAAAGAGCGTGCAGTACTCCAACTAGCTGTTAATATTTTTAAGTGTTTAGATCCTGAGAATCAAAACATAATCAATGTACAACAGCAGTTTATGTGTTGAGTAGTTCTCAGTTTTTGTTTCGCCACTAGAATAAATAAATAAAAGTTATCAATTATACAAGCTTTTACGGTTCCCATTTTTGCTTCGTCATAGTCACCTAGAATTCCTTAATCCCAAGTTTCTCAAAAATTTCTAGGCCAAGTCCCTACCTGTCTTTTCAATCGCAGTTTGTTAAATTTCTTGGACATGAGTAAACCTATAGGAAGAAATCTAAGCTTGGCAGCTAGGGGGTGCATTACTTATACTCTTTAGTGGCAGCTAAACTGGAGGTGCTTTAGGGCATTTATACTCACCAGTATTGCCGTGAATGAAGTAAATTTCAAAGCTCTTTCTCCTGAAACAGTCGCTCGTCTCTCGCATAAATTAAACTTATACCTATTTGCAAAAAGCCGACATCCACTCTTACTTTTGAGAAACGTCTCCCTATTCTGGGCTAATTCTTTTTCGTAAGTCTACAATACAGTCTACAATACAGCGAATTCGAAGCGAAATGGAAGAAATGGTGGAAAAATGTGGTAAATCGTGGTAAATTTTTATAGATCTCATTCTGTAGAATCGCATGGTAGAGCTTAGGCACAGTTTTAGGTAACTTTAAAGGATTTTCACTGAAGCGACGCTTTCGACGGTCGATTTTCACCATTCCGTGAGCGGTATTGTATGGTGAAGCATAGCAAGCTCTACGTGCATAGTTTTCGTCCTAATCAAAAGAGTTTTAAAAAATTCCATGAGAAGAGGTCTTTTTTGTGGGGCAGAAAGTGGTGTTGTCCCATCCAAATGGCCACAAGCATAGCTATTTTTGTGACTGGCGGGGAAACTGCGACACCGCCTTCCGTATCTGCGGCATTTCCGTTTGGCACTAATAAAGACATAGATAAAGGTGAGGAAGAAGGTGCATTTTCTAATGCTGCTCATCCAGGAGAAAAAATATTAAATCCATTGGTAAAAATTAGCCCACGCAGAGGTGTCAAAGCATGGTTAGTTTGAATTGCTTCGGCCAGCTGCAAGCAGTGCCTAAATCAAACCTAAACAATGGCGTCAAGGGGCTGAAAATAGTCTTTAAAGTATTAAAAAAAACTTGATTAGGCCTCGTGAAAAATGTCTAAACTCCTTTCAAATAAGTCAGCTGATTCCTCTTCACACTTACTTTAAAATTTTGACCTAGAGATATTTGTCTTTCAAATAGAAGAACTTCAGATATGCAAACAACCTGCACAATGATACAGGAATGGGACAGGAATGCCCGAAAAGCCATAAAGAGGCGGCAGGCCTTCGATCGCAATATCGGTAAATACTAGGTTCACTATCAGTTTTTCGTAAGTATAGCTATATCATTAAGTGGAACCAAGATTTCAGGCGCCCCAGGAATTCCAGGAAATCCAAATTTCAGTCCAGCTGTACCACAACGATTCGCTCCATCGGCACAAGGATGCATGAACATACCCTGCATTTGCCCTTACATGGGGGTAAGCCTTTTTAAAACTCTCGGAGCGGGACCAGCGTTCGAAAACGATCTCTGAGCGTACTATGTAGTCGACAGCTGACCGAACCCATACTGCTTATGCGATATTCACTACCTCTACATGGAACGGAGCCTTGAGCTGTCACCTGATGGCGAATCGCTACGTCAATCTAGGTGTTAGTGCCCATGTTTGAAACGATGTGAACTCTTCGATAAGCGGACCGCGGTCACACTGGCCGCGAAAACTGAAACTGCGAAATGCTGCGCGAAATTTGCGGAAGGTCTTGAACCTAAGGCTGTAAAGGAGTAGCTGTAAAAGAATATGATACCTATGAATCAGCAGCACTTCATTGAAGATGCGAGTGAGAGAACTTCAGTGGCAGAGATATGAAATTTCTCTTTCTGGTTATCAATCTGTTCCGGTCAGTGTTGTTGTTGATGTTGTTTATTTGTTTTCACTTCCTGTTAGATAAGCAGCAAAGATCGCGTGCAAGAGATTGTAACGGATAGAAATTAATGTGAAATTCTGGTCAAGGCTGATACCTTGTCGAGCAGACGAGACTTTTACGGGGATTCCGCTGACGTAACCTCTCTGGCGTTAACTTCCGCAACGACATTCAAACCAGCGAATAGACGAAGAGTCGCTACGGTTATCTCTAATCAGGCAAGGATAGGATAAGGCGAATAATCAAAAGATTAACGTAAAACAATTCCTCATGCTAACTTTCTAGGAGTGTGCTCTTTCCAGAAAGGGAAGTGCGTCTATTGCATCATATGTAAATCAAAGGACTTAATTCTTTCTACAACAGTGCAAATTTTTTTGAAGGCAGTAGCTAATCTAAAATGATTTTGCTGAGAATTCTTTTGAACATAGTTAATATGAAGACATTGTTGTTCAAAAATGTAACAATTATAAGAAAGTCACACTTTTTCGCTCACTCGACGGGTGGCTGTAGGACGATTTGGACGAGTTGCTCGTTGTCGATTTTTCTCGATTTCGCAACTCATGTCCAGCTTGTGAGAATAATAATTTCGTCGCAAATACAGAGGTTCTTCTTGCATATGAAGTAAAAATCACTAACGATCACTTGATTCTATTCTTTCTGAAGGTGTATTCTGAAGAATACTCAAAGTGCAACATTTTTATTTTCGAAGATTCGTTTAGGCCATTTTCGGTGTCACTGCTAAACAAATGAAGAGTATTGAATTAACGTTTTATATTAATTGCATTCATCCTGATCTTTTATGCTAATGCGGTCTGCATGAATTTCTCTTGGGTTCTCCATTGTTTTTGCATGAAGAGGCAGCTTTTGAAGGTTCGTTTGAGGGTCCGCTCAGAGCATCTTGTGCAGTACAGCTCGTCCACATGGGTCAGATTTGATCACGGGTTCGTAGCCTTTCGCGCGATATCTCGGCCTGCGTGAACTTATGTACTTTTATCAGCTAAAATTTGATCGCTCACCCACTAGGAGTTCATTTTCCATAGAGATCCGCAAATGCATTTTTAACGTGGATAATGTTTTTAAGCTACCCACAGAATAGGACTCGTAGATTCAAAAGCTCGATTAAAGCACTGGTTGTCGAACAGGAAGGCAGTAAGGAATTAGCAGATTTAGGCACTATCATAGGACAACGAGTTCCATAAATAAAAATCTATCGAAAGGGCGTGAAGGGCCAGTAGCGATGGTATGGTCAGTAGCCAAGAGTAAACTTGTTTTACGGAATCGTTTTTTTAACATTCTTTTTTTATAAAAATTCAGCGATTTTTTCTTGAAGGTGGGAATGGCAAAAGAAAAAAAAGAGTGATAGCATCTGAAAAAAAGAGTTGTGGTATTGGCGTCCGAAGGTAGGAAAGCTCCATATTTGATAGTTTTTGTAAAGGTAAGTGTAGCGCAGTGTATCTTTCTTTTAGGACAACATCAACATTTTTAGTTCTCTAAAGATTCAGAACAATAATCCTACAATAAGGTTGAAACTTTACAGTATCTGCCCCAACAACAGGGTAGAATGCATTATTGCTGCTACTTCTATCGAACCAATTCGCGGACGAGTCTTTCATTCCTGCAAGTGCCAGCATGTAGATACCCTACTGATCGGACGTGAAGGGGATGATCAAAATGATCTGTTTCTGCACTGCCATCCTTTGCTCTAATAGCCTTACCGTTGACCCAAAAGGAATGGAGAAAAAAGGTTTTCTAGTCATCAAATTTCGGGAATGAACACGCATTGAGCGTTTTTACCTTTCTTTTTTGGTATGTAAGCATTTTAATATATGTAGGCAAGGCAGTTTTGCTCCGTCCTCTCGAAAACGGTTTTGAATTAATTGTGAGAGCTTTTATAGTGTCAAAAGTTGGCATTGTTCAAAACTAGCAGAAATCGAATGAAGGTCGTCTAAAAGACTTGCTTTTTGCCCTTTTTTAAACAAAGCTTCCTTTTTGTTCTGAGTGCATCCGGAAATGGGGACAATGTGCTAGAAAGCGACAAGGAATCAAGCAAAAAAAAAAACGTCTTGTTGATAAAAAAAGCACAATGCAGCGCTTACTAATCACACCCGTTTCGCACATTATCTTACTGTTTCTTCAGTTCTTATGAAGAGACCAAAGTGCCGCAGAGAACTGAACGCGGAATATTAGGCAAAGCTTCTCATGTCTGCTTCTTCAGGGACGAATGATGGGCAACGGTGGCTGCATACTGCCCAACGGACAGCCGTACCTTATGGCACTTCGTAAAGAGTACAGAATGATGACGGACAACGAGAGGATGAGGTTAGCTGTTTCTCCAGCTAACGGTGATTCCTAGATACTAAGCTGACAACATGAGGAAGTAATCTGGTAAAATCAGTTTGTAGCAGTAACATAAGTAATAATAGTCCGCAATATCAGATTATTTAAAAGTTTCGCGAATTTCACGATTTGCTCCAGAATAGGAGATTCAAATGGTGAGTACGCAGGATTTGACAAAGCCAAATCTTGGACCCTGAAGCTACTCAGTTTATCTGCCCAAAAATCTATTTTTTCTCGAATTTCTTTTGGGTATATGGGTCGCTAATTACTGAAGCCACACTAATTTTACACCGTGTCACTATTTCTAGGGCAAGCCTACGGTCGGAAGTCAAAATCTCAGAATCGCCTCGGAAATATAAAAGTAGTTAGAAAAAAATTGCAATAAATATGACCTATTTTTTCACCTATCAGCGCGAGAATATGAAACTAAAACCTTGACTGCGGAAAAAATTTGAATAAAAATTACCTTCTATCAAATTTTAACACTGGAAGATGAACAAGCTGCAATTCTTTATTTGTACGAGTATCTCTGTCATAGATGGACACTCCTGCAATCTTTAAGTTTTGTATTTTTGGACCACACAAGATCATAACAACACCTAAGTACCGCGGTTGAAGAAACAGTTAAGGTTGCAGCTCGAAACGTAACTTTTAGGGCCTAAACCTTTCTTTGAAAGCTATATTTAGGTAATGCGGAGCTGAAGTTAATGTATTACCGGAGGTATTTAGAAGTATCGGAATCGAAAACAATCGTAGGCCACCGAAATGTTTAATTTACGAAACTTTTATATAGTCTGGTAATACTGGAAAGACGGCTATCTACTTCGCTTGATTTAAATTTTGAAATTGACAGGAGTTTTAAGAGGAAGAAAATAATGCAACTTCCGCTTGTTAAACTAAACGGAATTTGCAATTCCTCCCACTCACAATCATACACCAAACTCGTTCATATATTCAGAACCTAGGCAAGAACTGTAAAAACAGTACCAATATCGTCATTTTTAAGGTGGAACAACGCCCTAATTCAAATGAAGAGGAGCGGAGAGTACGACAGACTGAGCGTGATGCACAGACAGGTCAGCTGTCCCTTCGCTTTCACCTTTATAGCTTCAAAAAATGCAAACGTTACAGGTCGGCTCGTCTTCTGGTGCTCACTCCGGTCCAGGATTCCTGCCATGGCATAGAGAGTTTATGAAGAGGTAACATCACTGTTTCACCGTTCTTTACATCTTTAGAAACTTACTTGAAGTTCTAGTAATATTTCAAAACTTCAGGATCGAAATCGCAGTGCGAATGATCGATCCGGGTGTGTCAATGCCCTACTGGGACTCTGTTATGGACTCGTATCTCCCGGATCCTCGTGACTCCATTCTCTTCTCGCCAATTTTCATGGGTGAAACCGACGGCGCTGGACAGGTAGTTCGCGGACCGTTCGCAGGATTTAGAACCCTTGAGGGCAGACCTAACATCCTCAGGTAGAAGATCTCTCTCGAACCCTTTTTCGTATCACGTCTTCACCAAGAAACTATATTTAGACGCCTTGCCACCGAAGGAAAGCTCTTCACAGAAGCAAACATAAACAACCTATTGAGCCAGGGTGAAATTCAGAATGTATTGGCCTACACGGCTCCTCAAAATGGTAAGTGCACCTTAATGCTAGTGTTTCTAACCTAGTGCAGACCAGTGCGGTTCACCTCTATTGTTGCTGCTACGAGGAATTCTCACGTTTCGCTATTCTATTGCCGCTAAAGAGGGCGCAGTTACTGGTTCTATCTATAGCTGGACACTTGAGCGCTATTGCTGGGCCTAGCAAATGTTCAAAGAGCGAATTCTCGAGCGGAGTTTTCCGCTTACTCACTCCGACGAGAAGTGACCTCTAAACTGATTTGATAGGGGGGAGCAAGCGAAGTTTGGGGAAGGGGTTTCGCTACGTGATGTGTTTCTAAGCTGCAATTGTTGTGCAACTTTCGAGAATATTCTTTCCTTTTTAGAAAATTTCGGATTAAAAGATTCTAAAAAAATTTGTTTCAATCCAAGCGCACTCGTTGAACTAAGAAGGCCTCGAAATCACAAAGAAAATTTATTTATTTATTTCATAGGCTCTAATGTGCGCCAAACACAGCGAAAAAGAAGTATCATGGCAGATCTGAAAACTCACAATCGGGTTTAGTTTTGACACAAAATATAGCTTGAAATAGAGGAACAAAAGGTAACTGATAGGAAAAGCAGAGGTCCATAATATCTGGGGGAGTGTTAGCAGGTGAAAATGTCCGCCTGGAAAGGAACGAACGTGCCTGTCGCAACACATGGGTAGACCATAAATAAGAAAACAATGTAAACGTTAAGGTTTTGAAGTGACGGTAGTCCTGTAATTCTCTGATATCAAACGAACAATACAAATGTGTATACTCGGCAGCCGATGGCCACCAAAGATCCCTAATCTTGGCTTTTGTCCAAAGGCAACTGATCTAGTACTATACTTTTCTATTGCACAATCAAAAAAGTTTTCACGATCGTGTCCTGACCAAGTACGCCAACTGAAGTTGATCAGAAGCTAGATGCATACTGCTCCAGAAAAGTTTAACAATAAACTGTCCTAATTTGACATGGTCTTTAGATCTGTTGCGTCTCTCGAAGACTTCATGTATTCTGGCCGATATGAAGCGGTTTAACGTGTATACTGAAAAAAGTTAGGAAAAATATGTTCCCTGACAAATTTTAGTTTCTACCTTTTGTCGAGAAAAACATCTCCGAGAAACGCAGTCCGGATTACTTCAAACACTGGTAAGAACTCTGCAGAGGTAAGAGGCGTCCTATAATTTGATAGGATTACTGTTAAAATTTTTTCGACAAAGGGCAAGAACACGAATTTTAAGCGCAGGAGTACCAAAGAAGTCACACTTCCGGTCTAGTTCTTAGATTCGAAATTGGACAAGTGGAAATTCCAGTTACTTTATCTTTGTACTGCTTTCATAAATCTATTCCAGTAGGTATCTTTATTAATTTATCAAGTCTTATCTACATATACCCTAGCTTTAATTGTTCTGTTGCCGCGACCTAGGATATGAGAGGTGGCAAGACCAGAAACTCGTCCAGATTCAGCGTTTCTTAGGAGTTCCAAGCTATATTGGACAACCTTAAGGGTAGCGAGTCAAACATCAACACTAATGACGACAACAAACTTCTTTTATGACTATGTGTTGTGTCTCTATGCTGTCGCGAAAATACTTGACCCGCCAAGATGGTGTGGAACACCTCTGAAAACATTCGATTACATTTCTAAAATGGTAAATAGCAAACATTGCAAATGTTTAGAGTTTGGAGCTTACCGGGACCAGGCAGGAAAGGCTACTCTAATGGGTCCCCTGTAGGTGAATGCGAGTAGAAATAGCAGAAATGCTAAAAATTTTCTTGGAAAGTCTCGAGGTGGAGCTGTAAATTCTATCAGAAGAAAAAAATCTAGCGAATAATCGCAAAATTGCACAGAAAACCGTGGAACCTCATGAAAAACAGTGAACGAAAGTATGAAAGAAAAAAAACAAATTTTACAGGATGTCCCTTCCGTCCAAACTTCGGCGCACTCGAGTACACTCACTCGTCCGTTCATTTGTGGATAGGAGGAGATATGAAGCCACCCAGCACCTCAGCCAATGACCCCATCTTCTTCCTTCATCACTGCTTCGTCGATTTTATATGGGAAATGTGGAGACAGAGCCGACAGAACAGATTCGCTCGTGAAACTGTAAGTTTTGTCGTCGCAATCAATGCGGTACTCTAGCCGGAAATTTTTCAGTCTTCTCTAGGTCATTCATCCCTTTTTCATGAGAATTTATTACCTAGCTGTCTGCTATCAAGTTCTGATTTACTTAAAACAGTCCAGAAACTAATTGTTTCTTCCGTTTAGGTGTACCCACCAGACATCGGCACATGCGCTAACTCTCAGCACTTCAGTTACGCTCAGATGAGACCATGGGACAAGCAAAATCGCGATGGTAAGTGAAAATGTAAATCGAAGGAAGCCCTTTATTACCATGGCCATACAAAAATGTCGCGAAAACAAAAAGTGCATAAAATTAGATGGTAAAATCCACTACCTTACATTATTTAATTAAAAAGAATTGCAAGACTGTCCAGGAACATTCTGTAAGTAAAGGATTCTTATGTGCAAGGAAACCACTATCGTTTTTAATCTCTTTCAAGAGTTTCTACTTGACTAAGCTGTTTACTGGTATGGTTTACAGCCGGGAAGCCAGAGGGTACTGGAATCCTATGAACACGAGTCGTAAAGAGGCTGGGCGGGGGCAAATATCAAGATCTCTAAGCTTAATCAAGACGTTTGAAAGCCGGAACAGTTGCAACAACTCAAACCTACCACGAAAATGGGACGCCATAGCAAAGTCTTTTGAACTGCATCTGAAAATCTTCGCAAACCTGTTCTGAGGACGTCGAACTCACTTCTAGGCGAGAGAGCAACATTTTATCCACAGGCAACAGGGAGCAACCTTTTACCCACTGTATTATAGAGTAAATCTAAACAGTAGCTGGGGTTGTCAGAAAGGTATACGAAATCTGCAAACTTTTGGTGCATTTTATGAGGAACTCGGTAAATTTTGGAGGGCGTTGTCCAAATTACTCAGTATGAGCTTCACAGCTAGTGATTACTCAGTCCGCTTGAATTTTTTTCTGTAAATTTAGAGTTTGGCAAAGCTTGGTAAGGTAGACACGGAGAACTAGAGTAAACACTAAGAATCCTTGTCAACTTCAGGACTATCAAACGAATACACTGACAATTTGTACCGCTATGCACCGAGGGCCACATGCTCAAGGCAAAATCCCAACTGCGGCTCGCCCTACTTGTTCTGCGACACTCGCGGTAACCCACATTGTGTGTCCAAGGTTAGTGTTATCATCACCAGGTTCTTTTATTTGACATGCCCTCAAGCTGTTCCTGCATTATAAAAACTAACCCTTCTGTAGATCAAGCCGAACGGCCTCTGTCGCGGATTCGAAGGATTCGATGCATGTTGGCAAGGAACCTGCGTAGCTAGTTGGTGTCGAGCAGGACAGCAATTCCAGCAGCAAGAGGTTACCTTAAAAACTGCTAATATTCACTCTAACTATTGAACTTTTAGCAGCAGCAACAGAACTTCCAGCAGAATAACAACAACCAGTTGCAACAACGTCAGCAGCAACAACAGCTGCAACAACGTCAACAGCAACAACAGCAAACGCAGAGACAACAGTTCCAGAATCAGGTGAATAGAGGAAACAGGCGTCGTCCTTTGGCGGTTAGTTTAAAAGGAAAAAATCTCCTGATGAACTCTAACAACACCGCATAGTATAGATAGTGTGAGAGTAACAGTACAACGTGAGGAAAGAGGGTCAAATTCCAAAGTGACCGTTTGGAATCAAAAATATCTGGTGGAAAAAGCACGCGAAAAGGTAAGAACTACTAGTTTTGTTCATCGACGGTCGAGAACTAATCATTTGGACTTCGGAAACAGAATAATAGGTGTTGCAGTTACTGTTCCTTTTACCGCAAATAATGGTGGCCCACCTCTAAAACAGGGTTTAAGTTCTCTTATTTCTTTTCTTCAGTGTCTAATTTAGTTCGAAGCTTCTTCATTAGTTCTTCACACTTGCAGTCTAATGGCCTAAACCACGCAACCGTGCTGCAGGTAGCCGCGGCACGGATGCGCAGCGCATTTTGACAATATCCACGATATGGGGGTCACGTATGTGACACCTGTGATTTAGTTTCTTCGGTTTATGGAGTACGAATGGGTCATTGCTCCAATTAGGCGTATAAATAATCTGGCTTTACTATGTGACCATTAGTTGAGGTAAAGCTTTCTGATGCACTAGGGGCTCTATGAGCAGAAAGACCGAAATTTTTGACTCGCTGGGAAATTTTTGTGCGCTTATGTTGTTAAATGAAAAATTCGTCAAAAGATCCAAAACAGATGTGGAGGAGGATCCCACGTTGAAGAGAGAGAGGCGTTCCAATGAATCAAAGGCGATAACCCAGGTATGCTCCATTTTCCCACTGAACGTGGGCCACAGGTGTCACACATGTCCGCCTCTCTTTATATTCGTAGTTATAGCTTCTGATAGGGTAACACACAAAATGTCTCCATGAGCAAGAATCCTGCAAATTTTGATATGGGAAGCCCGGCTCTACTGTTACAACCAAATTTGGGGCTGGCGATCATTCACCTTCTTTTTTGCGGACTAACAATAGGCACAGACCTTAGGTGAGCGAAGCCAGGCGCCCGCACGTGTATAAACTGGTTAAAAACATCAATTGGGACACATACGGCTTCCCGGCCCCGCCCTCTTCACTGATCTTGGTTCGCGAAAGACAGTATTTGTTCGTTCAAAAGCAGTATTCAGTCGAGATGATATAGCCTTAGTTTAGGGTCAGAAAGATGCTCATTCACATTAGCTGCCTTTTTATCAAGTATGCAGTTGCTGAAGCAGGATAATCATAGCTAAAATTTAAGAGTTCTAATTTTCTGAAAAACTGCAACCCTTTTTCGATTTTTTTCGAAAACGTTAAGACTCCATATAGGTTCAAAACACCAACAACTGCTACAACGACGATCCATGTTGCGATGCATGGGTACGACAAGGAGAATGTGAGGTCAACCTCACCTACATGAGCCGATACTGTAGGAGGAGCTGTAGGCTGTGCGCAAGCAACGACAACAGAACTGGTAAGGTTCACTGGTGGTAGATTCTGCAGGACATTCGAGAAAAGCTCTACATTCAGGATGCCACGACCGACACGTGTCCTGCGCATTCTGGCGTGCACAGAACTACTGTACACGTAGACGACAATGGATGGCGGAGAACTGCCAAGCCTCATGCGGATGGTGTAACTTGAGTCCACAACAACTCTGCACAAATGTCGCCTTTATGAGCAGGGCGTAAAACTGCTCACAAACCTGTAATTATGCCTTAGTTTCTGCCTTCGCATACTGCCGCACTGCTTCTTATTTATTTTTGAGCACTGCCTTTGCTCTGACTGTCGTATCACACACTGCGATGTTCCAACGGACAATCTGTCGAAATAACTCAGACTATATTGCAGGACTCGGAGAATTTCTAAGCTTAAACCAGCGTACATGGAAAATGAGGTGCTGAAATTCTTAGACGTATCTTAGGCAACGCTTGCCTATATAGACACTATAAAACGGTCTGCCGCGTAATTACCGTTGTCGCTCCACCAAATCGCTAAGGATAATTTGTTTGAAATGAGTCGCTCTACGAGTGCAAGGCACTCTATAGGGTTCAGATATGAGCGGGTGGGGGAAGGGGAAGGATTAGCCAGGCTAAAAGCTATTTTAGCTCCTCAAACGTTAAGAGCACTTTCTTATTTAAAAAATCCTTAAAGGGATCTCGATCTCTTTAACCGTTTTCGAAGTCGCCAGCTGCGCAAAAAAATTCGTCAAACATAAATGCGGAACGTATTCTTTGACTACTATCATTCATTTTAGATTTCACAGTTAGTTAGGCCTTGTTAAACAATAAGGGACGATTTACTCGATTAACTCTAAGCTCCAGCTGCTAAACAGTACCGCTTTGTTTGATTCCGCTTTTTCTAGTGCAGAAACTGCAGCCTCCGAGGCGGCTTGACTCAGGTGGCTCCTGCTACTAGGACGGCAGAGGCGCCGGTAGGAACTTACACTGATTTTCTGTATTTTTGGGTTACCTGACATCAGTTCGTCAAGAACCCCAGTAAACCTATTTTCTATATACGTTGCTATAGAGTTCTCTTTCGAGTTAATAATGCTATTCCCCACCCGTATGCTTTTCAGTTAATAACATTTCAAACTCATTCCCTGAAAATTTCTTACCTTTTTGCCTAACTTTCTCATTAGGTGAATATTATCTCAAGGTTCGAATTCAGTAACTTCTGCCATGGGTACTGCCTTAATAGACACATAGCCTAATCACGCTTATACATGAAGCACCCCCCCCCCCCCTCAGAGAACCTCCTCTCAGCCCGTTCGGGTAGCTAGTTACTTTTCATTTACAAGCACTTACCTTTCACTTATCTTTCCTCCCTCACTCTCTAGTCGCTAATGTTTAGTTTGCATAATCATACTACGATACGGAGTTTTGATAGTGAATTTCCAATTTATGAAAATGCAACATGTGTTAAGCGCATTTCGAACGGGATTATGAGACTTGCCTTAACGCTGTTCCCTTGTGGGGAAGCCTTTGAAAACTGTCATTGCTGCTCTGTTTTACATTCTTTATTAAGTTGTAGATAGATTGTGTCGAATGTAAATAAATGCTTTCACAATAGCCTTTTCTGTATTACACGATGAAACATTCTTAATGCCGTTGAATCTTAACAACATAGTGACGGCTTTACTGCAAACTACGATGACTACAGTGGTCAATATCTAACCGAGAAATTGAAGATCCTGTGCACCTTAGAAGACCTTTTTTTGTCAGTAAAATAGGACGAGAAACAAATTTGCAATTGATTGAGTATTAGTGTACTAGTATCGTTCTTAGTCATACATCCCCTTTTTTCACCATGGTTGATGCGACGTCCTTTTCCCATACATGATATAGGGTTGAGAATGGGTTCCCAAAAGTGAAGGGGGTCACTTTGCCCGTAGAATGAAGAAAGTGAAGGGTATTCAAAGCGGATCAAGAAGAGATGTCGACCGGGGGGGGGGGAGACCCGGTGCATCATCCTGTGGAAGGCCACTCTCTCGCTGTATGTACATGTATTTATTTATTATGTTAATATTATAGTTGTTTGTGTCTGTTATATTTGCAGCAATAGCTGCACCTGTACATAAAATAATTTTCTTGAAAAAAATTCTTTATGTTTGTGTGTAAGGATGAGAAGGAAAAATGTGAACAAAGCATGCATCAATCAAGGTTTTCTACACCTTCAGCTAAAGAGAAATAAAATTGCGAGTGAAAAGCGCTAGGATCAAAAATGGATTTAAAACTGAAGGAAAAACGAGTACAGTACGGAGAAAGGGACAAGTACAGAGAAGAAGTAAGGGACCATATGCACCTTCTACCTACCGTTTCGTTGCTAATTGCCGGCCTTGTTATGTTACCTGATAAGGGGTATCCTCAAATGCAGTAGAATCGCCTTATGCTTTGGTGAGAGAATTCTCGTTTACCCAAGCACGTCACCGAACGCTCATTACTGCTGAAGACCCTCTTAACGTTGACACAGAACCAGCCCGCTGGCAGCAACGGGTGATGAGTCATCATCCGCCACCGTGGTATTGCACCGAAAACTCGACAATTTTTGAGCCATATCACGAAATCAAGCAGTCGCGAGGGTACTAGCGCGATTTCCCACGACATGGCGAGCATGACCGTGAAAAAATCTCGTTAAAATATCTAGAAATAGCCTCAAAGCCGCCGCATAACGCAGCACGCACAATGGAGTGCCAGAGCGCCGCGAATCGGCTTTTCGACACTTGTGTGCCAAGGTCTTCTATGTGCATTTCCTGCAGCAGTGAAAAACCGAAGGCAATTGTGTAACATAGTGTACTGCACCCCTAAAATGTGAAGATGTGACGATAATAAGTAATTCCTGCCCCTAAGGAACACGTGCGCTCACCATGCTCGACGTTATTTAAGCAATCTTGGGTTTTGTTATTTCTGTGAAATGTATGCCCACTATCAGGCGTCACCTACAAATCGATACACTCGATAGGGCCTCTAAAGAAAATCTGCTTGTTAATCTGGAAATCTGACGAGATTTTGGCTAATTTTTGAACGCTGAAGGCTCAAATGCAACCTGTAGCGACTTGTTTCAGCGCGTTCTTGTAGAATGTTGTGGTTCTTTTCCTTAGTAGAAAAACATCTCATACAGCGGCTGCGTCCTCAGTTCTGACTGCCAAATTCAGGTTGATTCGTTAACTTTCTTAAAACGAACTTTTCAAAATTTCCATATTTTGCGTTTGAGCTCCAGGTTTAATTCTGAGGGTTAGTTCTGAAATTTTGTCCTTTGTCACTAGAGAAACAAAAGCAAACTATGATACAATTATGCATTAGCATAACACTTGGTGGGAGGAGTCTACAGTCATAGGAGGCGGAGCTCAGCCCTTAAATCCTGGATTAGCGTACATAGGTGCCGTAATTTTAAGGAAATTTTTAAAGGTTTTTCCTCTGATACTGGTTACTTTCGTCAACTCTTTGGCGTCTTAATATGGCGCGCTACTGCCAAATGCATTATAAAAATTCTCATTCACAGAAGCTTTTGCATTGGTCTTTTGTAATATTAAAAAAAACACC
>KN549901.1:20077-30388 GCA_000797555.1 Oesophagostomum dentatum | reverse complement strand
CTCACACACAAACACAAAATAAAGCGATTTTTCCGAAAAACAAAACCGGAAAATTTTGGTTTTTCAAAGAATGGGTAAGCCCCGCCCACTCACTCACTCACTCGCGCACATACACACAAACACACATATTAAATCGAACTACTACGTCCTTCAGAAGTTGATTTGTTGGGGATACTATGCTGTTCACACATGCGTACATGAAACTTCCGCAATAAAACTTACTCACATTCGTTTCAACCTTAGCTTTGATGACAACGAAAAATTAGCAGAATTTGGCAAAGAATTCTATAAATTCTTTTGCTGCAAACTTTTCGCTACTAACTTCACGCAAGCTAACTTCCCTTTAACTTCGTACGGAGACATTCTTTTCAGGGACATATAGTTAACAATGCTTCTCCTGACTTTGCATTTTTTCTAATCAAGCAAAATGGCTTCGGAAAGTGGTTCGTTGGGTGGTTGCTTGTCGCTATTTCGCTGTACCACTGTGATCAGCTACGGATATCCCCATACACACAAAGTTTCTAAACTTGCCTTCTTCTTGTTTAGTATCTGGTGTTACCTTTAAGGGTTTTCGATTTTCTTTAAAGTTCGGATTACGTTTCGATTTTGCAGAGGAATATAAGATTTCAATGTGAATGAAATACCTTTGTACTTTTTCGTATCAGTTTTGCTTACAATTAGTTCCTCCGCTGCTTGCAGTCATCGCTTCTTCCTTTGCTACTGTACACCGAATTCTTATGGCGACTCACTTTCTCTGCATCGTTCCCTCGAAGTCGTAGCCAGGTTGCCAGTGTTGCAGGCATGTTTGACCTCAACTTGAAAGGCTCATCAGTTGAGATAAAAAGTCCAACAGCTACAAAATTCAATAATAAATCCACAAAATAGTACAAATAACGCAGAATCTAGAGTTTATTCAATTTGCTTGGAACCTGCAATTCGGGTAACAGTGCCGGTTACCACGACGGCGATAGAGTTAAAGATTGTCTCAAGGTTCCTGTGGATTCCTCAAGCATCACCGTCTGTTTATTCTTTGGGAGGGTCATAGCAAACAATCTATTTATCAACCGGTTTGAGACCCTGCTTCACTCTGTTTATTTCGTATCGCGAAATCTGTCCAGGTGGTTAATGCGCACCCTGTACTTATTAGGAAGTCTTTGTCTCCATAATTTTTCGGTTTTATTTTATTTTAGAAAATGCTGCAAACAGGTGCATTCTGATCAATCTTTTTGAAAAAAGGCTTTTCTATGAACGAAGATTGTCTGGAACTCTGGCGCATAGGTAAATCATGAAGACTACGCAAAACTATTTTAACGGCAGCACTCATGAAAAGCTGCTTTCCCGGTTTTATAATGGTTGTGCAGCTCTCATTATAGCTGGTTCATAAAGGCAGAAAGATTCACGATAATTATAGTAACGGACTAAGGATGCATGTCTGTCCATCAGTGTGCTTGTATGTTTGTGTGTGTTTGTCTGAATGTCACCATATTCCTTTAATTTCGCTGAGGAATCTTAGAGCGGTGAGATTTATATCATAGGTGTATCCTGGGCTGGCGCACATATACGCGAAGTTTGATGTAGAGCGCGTATGCGCCAAGTTACGCGGCGTCAAACGACACCAAGACCGTGTTTTGGGAATTCGGAGTCAGTGTATAGAAGGTGTGGACCGTGTGCAGAATGTTGGCAGCAATCCGTAAGGGGCTTCTAGTACTAATAGACTAGTGAACCATTTTTTCAGGCACTGGTTGATGATGAATTAATCATTCATTAAATCGATGATTCTGCGACTGATATGGGGTGGAGCAATACGCATATGTGGCATTAGGAAGTCACATGGTGCGAGAGAAGCGTGCACTCAAGCACGTCAGGAAGTCCGGCGAAGCCGAATGGACGGACTTGTTCAAGATTATTCTTTAACGTTCATCAGAAATCCGAACGAAATCGTCCACTTCTTGACCTGACAAAAAAGCAATCATACGATATTTTTTCAGTGATTTTCTCTGCAATTATTGAAAAGCAAGGCAATTAAGTGTAACAAGTCTGAGATTTCGGCTCAGACTTTTTGGGTGCTGCTTCGCTCGGTAACCATGTCGCGGTTTCCATTAAGAAGGCATAAATCATTTTCAGATAATTCTAGCTAGTAATCCGAAAAAAGCAAATCTTTCTAATAATGGTAGAAAATAAGAAGGGAGGTTCCTTTTACATTTACGCCTTAAAACTCTGCGCAAAGTCCCCATGCGCAGAGTTTTAAGGCGTAAATGTGAAAGGGCCGCGGTTTCAATAAATTTTTAGAAATTACACAGCCAGTTCCTCTCATTTGGCTGGGAAGAATCTGTTAGCTTCAAACAGGCCAAATTAATGCCTAAAGGCAGCGTACGCGGAAAACAAAAATGTTAGTATTTTTGCCCGAAATGTGAGTCCGAGCCTCTTCCCCATAGAACTCAGCAAAAAGCTCCAAAAAGGTGACATCTTCGACGTAAAAAACGACGCCGAAAAGCCTCCTTGAACTCAGAATAAGGAACGACAAGCTGACCGGAAACAGTAAAAACGTACGTTTCTTAGCGGTGATAACATTGATAAATGGAAAGGAATGCAAGTGGAAATTGCAGCAGCTAGCTTAGCTCTTGATAAGCAATCTATATAGGTATGACGGATATTACTTGTCAATACCGAGCTAACTCTCAACTCCTAGTGAATGTCGTTTTGTCGCAGAAGCAATTTCACTGTGACTTCTTCGTTTTTCTATGTTTTTCTTGTCGCAGTGATGTAAACTGCATTTAAACTTCACTTTAAGCTTAAGAAAAATATATCGTTGTTTTACGCGTATGCTACCTTTAACCCGTCTCAATCGGTAATCGTAAGGGCAGAGAATACTCTATGTTTTCGAAAGAAGGAACAGCGCAGACTTGAAAAATAAGCTTTTTGGAGTCCCTTTCCGGAATTCCGGAGCTCTGACCTTTTCTGTAGCATTCTATGCTCGCATTTCTGGAAGAGCGCTACGGTTTTCATAGCGAAGAGGGCTTTTCGAGGAACTTTGTTGACCAGTCTGAACAAGTGTACCTTTTTTATCAACCTCAAAATCAAGGAAAGGGAAGATGTACTATGTGAAGAATTTTGAGTATTGCAACACACAAAACGTTATTTTGAGATCTTTTTAAAAATACAGCACGTTTAGTTGCCTTCATCTCTTTCAGACTGTTGACCCACCATTCTCTAAGGTGCTAACTGTGTGTTTACTTCATACTGACCCTACATTGATGGACCAACACCGATATTTGATAACGGACGTAGTTTCGTTTGGCAAACAACCAAGCGGCACATTTTTCAGAAAGATGAAAAAGGTGCTATTTCGGAAGATGCCTTTTTGGAAGCGATAAGAAAAATAAAAGCGTAATGCACATCTGGCCGTGATTCCGAACTCAACCATGTAAATTTCATAGCTTATCGCTCAGCAGGTGCTGACAAAAAGTCCGTTACCAACAACTTGAGTCGATTACTATAATAGAAAGATGAAAGCAAGCGAAGGACTTGTTGTCAACGACTTACAGGCAGGCCGTACAGGCTTAATAGACGATAACCTAGAAAAATGTCACAGTTTCTTAACCAGAATGTCACTGTCCTCGTGTTTACTACTGAACTCACTGCATCGATGTAATGGAATTCGACCAACTTTTTAAGCTTATTTTCTTGGTCATATCCGACGTGGTCTTGTTAGAACCCTGCTGCACTTTTACGTATTCCTTAACTCATTGCATTTTGCGTTAAAGGCAGTGTAACACCAAATCTGAGATTTTGCACATTTGGCACCAATCGACGCTTTTTGGTCCCTTCTATCCATTGCAGAAGCTTATAGAGAAAATTCTCCGCCGTTTTCGAGAAAAAATTGCGGAACAGCATCTTACTGTAGGGTTAATGTACGAGTAGATATACCGATATGATGTGTTAATGCAGAATGGATGAATGGTTATTGGCTTAGTAGAGCTGTTTTGACATGTCTTTGTTCGGCATCGCTCGTACATCAGGTTCAAGAACATGACACTGTTCCGCGGTTTTTCTCGAAAACTGCTGGAAATTTTCTCTTGAATGTTCTGCGGTGGATAGAAGGGACTAAAAGGCGTCGATTGTATCAAATGTGCAGTAACTCAAATTTCGTGGTACAATGTCTTTAAATTTAAGCATTTTGCTCATTGTAACACCGATGATAGCATTCGCATTTGTTTACCTAACTGCTTGCTATAGCCTTCCAAGCTGCAGTTTTTGAAGAAGAACAGCCAAAACTCAAATGATTTTTTACCCTCTGAAATCAGAAGGGAATTTACAACAAAGTGTTGAGCTAGTGATAGTAGCTGCTCCGTTTGTTACAAATTACGGTTTAGAATTTACGATTTACGACTTTCGCAAATAAAATTTTTTGTTACGCACATCTTTGGTAGAGACCAATGTGCAAAAGGTCGGAGCCTGGGTGCAGAAGGTAGGGGCTGATGTGTGGGAGATCGAGACTGGGGTGCAGGAGGTAGGGACCAATGTGCAGGAGGCCGGGACTGGTGTGCAAAAGGGCGGAACCGATGTGCAGGAGGTAAGGACCAATGTGAAGGAGGCCGGAATCGGAATCAGTGTGCAGGAGGTAGGGATTTGTGCAGGAGAGTGGTAACAGTGCGCGCGGGGCCATTAGCAATGCTGGACGAGGGGGTAAGCAAGATCATGTATTGTGTGTGTACTGCATGGACAGATCAATAGATAACCGGATAACCGAGGAGAGCCCAAATTGACCGAATGATCAGCAACTGATCAATGGTCGGTTATTGAACCGTACTTGTATATGTGTCAATAGGAGATAAATAGGCGCGAGCGAAGCGAGCATCCCTACAAGTCTGGAATTCTGTCGAAGCCAGACGGACAAACTTGTTAGTTATAATAAGATGTCACTGCGAAGTTGTAGGACGAAACCCATTCACCTTAAGATCCTGAGTTCATTTTTGCTCTGCAGTTTATGTGCACTGTGGTATGCTTGACAAGCTGGATTATGAAACAGGGATGTGGAAGACGAAGAAGGTACAAAGGGAAAAACTGGAGATGTGTAGCTGCTCTAGTTCGACTAATCATGAATGATGCATGTACACGTCTAAGGGGAGAGAATCTTGAATAAATTTTAGATTCTTCAACAAAATGTCGCGATCTCCGGGTATACCATTAGAGCCATTGTGTCAATGCGATTTGATTTGACCAACCTCCTCCTCCTAATTTATTATCCCGGTCACATTTGACGTACTTTTACTGAATTCTGTTGCGCTTTTGATCTACTCTTTGCCTCACTACATTCTACATTGCTCTTCTACACCAGCTCATTGTAACACCAGTGGCACTCAATAAAGCATATTTAGTATATTTATTCGTTTACCTGACTGCCTGATATAGTCATGCCAAACCACTGTTTGAACAAGAAGGGCCAACTGTTTTTTTTTTGGCTACTGAAGTCAGAAGGAGATGCACTATAAAATGTTGCGCGAGCGACAAGGCTTTGTAGTGCATCTCAATAGTAGTCCTTGTCCTTGTCTCACGACTTGCGGTTTCCGACTTACGATTACGACGTAACGTTTACAACTCATGGTCCACGATTCACGGTCAGTCTTTACGATTTACGATTTACGGTTTTCGTACAGTACCGGCCAAAAGGATATGAACTTTTGGCTTTTTGGCAATAACTCGTAGTTTTGCCCAATCCCGCTGACATTTTTAAGACAAACTCCAGACTGTGTGGAAATGTTACACAATGTTACACACTCATTGTAGTACTTGGTTTGTGTATGTTGGGATTTTTTAAATTTTTTTTTACCAAAATTGATGGAAACATCTATTCTGGACGCTGTTACTTTCTCCACTGGAAAAGCTATCATAAAAGGTTAAATATTTGCGTATTTTATCCGATGAGCTAAAGAGAATCTCGAATTTCGTCTTTAAGTTTATCCTATCGAAGCTAGGAACAATCGACAGCGACCATGGCAAAAGAAATGTAACCGATCAACTTGCAGGCAAAATGATGGCAATTAGCTGTCCCTCTGCGTTTTCTGAAAAGGCAAAGAGTGCAGGAAAGGCTGATTGTGAACCCTTAGTCCAACTAGTTTGTGCAGTATGGAGAGGTGACGGTAGTAACTGCATCAGTGGCAGCAGATGCTACTTTCGCCTCATCACCTCCATCCCCCCATAGGACTTTTCTGGTTTTATCATTCCATCCAAGTCCGTACGCATCCTCAAGCGTTGCTAGCGTCGAAAATGTGGCCAACACTATTATATTACAGCAGACAAGTGAGCAGTGAACGCAGGGACTGACACAAAGCACTTCAGTGAGATTTTAGGTACCCCTTCTGAACGGAGTAGCACACGTTTTTGCTTTTGTGACAGTTTCAAGTGGCTCCGCAATTGTCACATCTCTTTAAGCATCTGCAGGTATCAGTTACTTATGTTAGCCTTCCTATAGGGTGAATCTGATGTTTCAAAGAAATGACATGTGTCAGTATTTGCGTTCATTTTACTTTAGTTGGCTGTTTCATAAAATTGGTAGAGAGGCCTTCAGCAGAGCATCATCTGAAGATCTTAAGAAGCCGCTGGCGACGTTTGAGAATGCATACGGGCCTGAACGGAATGATAAAGCCAGAAAAGACCTGTGGGAGATGGAATTGGCCTAAGGGTTCACAATCAACCTTTTCTGCACCGTCTGCCTTTTCAGAAAGCGCAGACGGACAGTAATTACCGTCAGTTTGCCGGCAAGTTGATCGGTTACATTTCCTTTGCCACCGTCACTGTCGACTGCTCCCAGCTTCGATAGGATAAACTTGGATACGAAGTTCGAGATCCTTTTTATCTCACCGCATAGAGTATGCAAATAGTTAATGTTTTATGATGGGATTTCCAGTGGGGAAAATAAGGGGGTCCAGTACAGCTGTTTTCATCAATTTCGGTTAAAAAATTAAAAAAAAAATCCCAGCATGCACGAACCAAGTATTATAATGCATGTGCTAAATAGCCTGCACAATATCGTAAAAATTTCAGCGGGATTGGGCAAAATTACAAGAAGTTATTACCAAAAAGTCAAAAGTTCATATCCCTTTGACAGGTACTGTAAAAAAAATTCTTCGTTACGCACATCCCTGTTATGCATGCTCAACAGTGGATACTGCCATTCACCCGTAATATGCAATATAATTTAATGTAACGAAATATTAAAGATCTTGCCAACATTTAGCAGAAGTGTGTTTTTCACAGCGCTGTAGAATATGAATGGTTTTTCACTTTGGGAATGCCTCCTTTAAAAACACGAGCAAAGCTCATGAGCTGCTTATTTTACACTTTTTTCGTTTTACAACTCTATATATATGTTTGTGTTATAAGGGGCTATTCATACTTCAATCTTATCTTCCGTCATCCATGCGATGCATCCTGTGTTGAAGGATAGGGTCATGACGGATATGCATTGCACGACGAAGCGGTGCAACATGCACGCAAAGCAAAAAAAGCTATGCACAACCAAATACGTGGAGAGAACAGACAGTAATAAAGCTGTAGAGTATAGAAAATGAAAAAAAAAAACTATCCGATTGTCAGTCGCATCCGTCGAAGTATAAAAAGCCCCTAAAGGCTGCCGAGCATCGGTAGAGCTTATTTCAATGGAACCATATCCATCGGAGCGTTCGTGCGCTGTCAAGCGTGTGGACAGCCCGTCCGGCGTGACGCGGTTCGGGGTGTGCGCTATTCGACGTGCGCAGGGTCCGTCCGGCGTGACGCCAGCTGTACCGTATCGTGTACATTATTGTACGTCCTGGCACGGTTCGGTGCGCGCACGGTCCGTACGGGGCGTTTTCACCGTACGGAGTGTACGCTGTCTGGCATGTGCGCCGTCAAGCGTACGTATTGTCCGTCCGGCGTGCGGGCTGTCCAGCATGTACGTTGTACGACACGTGCGCAATCCTACAATACTCTAAGTAGAGAAATGGTAGAAACAGGAAATGCAAACAGAATGGCCAAGTCGTTCAAAGCAGCGGAGCAGGACCGCGGAGCGGTCCGGATCCGCTGGTTATTATTTATTCAGCACTTCAACCAGACCAATCTATGCCATTGTAAAGTACCTTGAAAATCAATGCAATTTATATAACTCTTAGGTTCAAACGGTTCAGATCCTCACATAAGCTCATTTGTTTCCTCTTTTAGGTGGCTCCATTCTCGTCTGTGTATGGCTTATTATAGGAGAATGCGCACTTGAACTATCAGTTCTTTATGTATTTTCATCCTTGTTAAAATTCAGCTACAAAGCTGAAGCTGTGGAAATAATTCGAGAACCTAGGCGGTAGAAAAGGACTGAAAATGCGCGTTGCCTTAAATGCGTATCACTGAGGAGTAATTGTAGAAGCTGGTCAGAGATTAATGAGGAGCCTATCAGTAACTGAGAAATTGAACGTTGTCGCGAAGGAGGATAGCAGCTTCCAAAAAACCAAAAAATTTTGCAATTTTAAGGTATGCGTACACGCTCTTTTCTGCATACTTTTTTCGTTTCGATGACTGGTCTTTGATCATAACGCACAGTAAAGCAGCTTCTGTAGTGTAAACATTACTCAAAGATACTTGAGACGGATTTACAGTAGAGTCCAGTGCTTTTTGTTCGTCAGTTATGACTCAGCAGCGCGTTCGTTAGACATTTCTTACCTGTCTTCCTTTATCACACAGCTCAAAGCAGTCTCTTTTGTCCTCTCTATCTCTCTCCGCTCACCTGTGTTTTCACAAGCCATCATCAATTGCGCATTTAACAGAGCAGCCGGGCCTCCAATCTCAAGCAAACGCTCACTGTCACCATGTCTCTCAAAACTTTCATCTTGTCCGGCATTCGAGAAGTTCTTGAGGACAAATTCGGCTACTGCCCAGGTGGCAAGGATACACTGATACCACCACATCCTTCCAACATCAACCAACAGGTGAGCAATCCTACTTTCCAGGATGTCTATCCTCAGCAGCAGGCAGGTTATCTAACAAGTGCAACAGGCTCGCACAACCAAACATCTCAAACACATGAAAATAACGTCTCTCAAGAGGTCCAATACCGACAAGAAGGGTACAGATTGTATCCAGTGTTACCAGCAACTGACGATCACTCATCCAGGTTAGAAGAGTATCCATTTCAGCCTCAAAATGGAGTGACTAGGATTTACCCTGCACTACCTCAAGAAGGTGGTTATAGCTCGAGTTGTCCTTACCCTATCCAGCCTGATATGGTCTTACCGCGACAGCATGTGTTCACCTCTACAACTACTCTTCCCAAAGGACAGGAAGGAGTACTTTATTTCGAACAAAAAGGGCTATGGGTACCAGGAACACTCGGAACGCCGTCGATTCTTCCTGTTCCCAACTTCAACGCCAGCGAAGATGCGAAGAAATTGCGAAAGGCGCTGAATGGAAACAATAAGCTAGGAGCACTCAGCTTCCTTTGCGCTCATACTAATTGGCAGCGACAGGAGATTTCGATTGCTTTCAGACAAGAATATGGAGAGGACCTGATAACTGATCTTATATCTCAGCTCAATAGTGAATATGAGGACATGATTCTCGCACTCATGGAACCCTCTGCCGTCTATGATGCAAAACAACTACACAAGGCTATACAAGGATTGAGCACGAAAGATTCAATGCTTTTTGAATGCATGACTTATATGACTTCTAGAAGCGATGAGCAATTCGCTGAAATACGCAAGAGATACAAGGAACTCTATCATAGAGATTTGAGAGACGAACTAAGCGATGACAAAAATGGAAGCTTACAAAGCCATCTTGCTTCTCTATGTGCCAAAGGTCGGACTGAGCACAACAGTGATCAAGAAAACTATAAGCGCGCACAGACGATCAGCGGAACTGAACATCACCACGAGAAGGTTGAGTTAAACAGTAATGACAAGCAGCGTATTGGTGCAGGGATATCGATCATTAGCGAAATGCACCATGATGGAGAAACCTTAAGCATGGCCGAAGACGGCCGCTCTAAGGTGGATATGCTGTGCAGAGCAAGAGAAATTGAAACAAGCTTGCTGCACAGAGAAGGCACCGTAGGAAACGTGTTGGATACGGAAAGGAAGAGTTCCTCTAGCTGCAGCAACGAGCAAAACCAGCAACAACAAATGATAGGAAATCCCGAACAGAAACGAGAAACAGTGGAGACGTCATGGAATGCCGCAGATCAGCACCTCAAAATGAACACTTCTGCTAGTGCTAAAGTTATGAATACGGGAGAAGTTAGTATTACCACGGAGAAAGCTGCAAGCGAAGGAGTGCACCAGA
>KN549901.1:0-18971 GCA_000797555.1 Oesophagostomum dentatum | reverse complement strand
ACGGAGAAGTCTGCGAGTGGGAACGAGTACCAGCTAGCAGTGGATAAATCGAGCCACTCAAGCCAACTCCAAACTGGGACAGACACTACGGCGAACGCCAGTGGATATGGTATGCAGATGCAGAGTACAACCAGCACTGGAGAAGTTCGTGCAACCACAGAGAAGTCTGCGAGTGAAGGAGGGTACAGCCACATAGCAGTGAATAAGATAAAGCAGCTAAGTCAGATTCAAACTGACGCAGGTACTATAACGAGCTCTAGTAGATACAGTATGCAGATGCAGACTACTACCAACACTGGAGGAGCTTGTGCAACCACGGAGAAGTCTGCGAGTGGAAACGAGTACCGGCTAGCTGTAGATAAATCGGGCCACCTAAGTCAACTTCATACTGGGACAGATACCGCAGCGAATGCTGGTGGATATGGTATGCAGATGCAGACGACAACCAGCGGTGGAGAAATTCATACAACCACAGAGAAGTCTGCCAGCAGCGGAGGGTCCTACCAGAACGAAATGGATAAGTCACCCCAGCTAAGCCAACTTCAAGCTGGTTCGGATATTACCGCGATCGCTGGCGGACACAGTATGCAGATGGAGACGAAGGCCAATACTGGAGAAGTCCAGATAACGACGGAGAAGACGACAAGCGGTGATGAACTAGCCAATAGAGTTCATACAGAAACAGTTAAAGTAGAGGATCATCGTACTGATGTGAATAAGTTAACGAGCGATGGAACGCTCCACCTCGGGAAGGTTGTGACTAGCGTCGAACAGAGTCTTCTGAAAAAGAGTATGTCGACCGGTGATAGAGGGCGCCATGCTGAAGTTACGAAATCAAAGAATACCGAGATTCCTCCTTGTGATAAGGAATGGTCTAGCAGTGCGGAGTATTTTTCAGAAACAGGAAGCTTGTACAGCACTCATCAGTTCCATGTCAAAACCCAGAAGATCAGCGATGGTGGTGAACGTCGTATTGTAACAGCACACTACTGCATTGCAGATGAACGTCGCACTCAACCTCACAGTCATCGCATCATGGGCAAAATCTCTTCTGCCAATGAAAGCAGCAGCGAAACTGATGAAAAGCTGTTCAACGAGATCCTTGCCAGCAATAACTTCGCACATCTCCAAACGATGTTTGATGAGTATCAGAAGGAAACCAAGCAGAGTATTGAGAACGCGATCGACTCCCAGTTCGACGGATACATCCGAGATGGACTACTCGCCGCCGTTGGAGTAGTACGTAACCGACCTGGATATTTTGCTAAGGTTCTCCACGATACCATGGAAAGTCACGACAGACGAGATGACGACCTCATGCGATTGATAGTCAGCCGAAGCGAGTACGACATGGTCGATATAAGAAAGCAGTTCCAGGACATGTACAAGGTTTCTCTGGAGGACATGATAAACGCCAAGTACACGGGCATCTACAAGGAAGTTCTTACTACCCTCGTTAGTGGCAACCGCCTTTAGTTGGTAAGAAGATTTATGTTCGATGTCTATATAGATATGGTTAATGATCTATTTATTTTAAGAGCTGCGACGAATCTATATGCCTTCTTCCCGATCGTGTACGCTTTTGTAAAGAAGGATGTAGCGAACGATTTCTGTGATTGATTAATTTGTTTTGAGTTTCCTCTGCATTGCACATTATCTCGCATTTTACATGCTGTAGTGACTAGCTAACTAGTCACTAGGTTCTCGAACTTTCTGCGTCTACCCCACTGTACGGGAAGCCCAGCAAACCATGACCCCAATCAATTTTGCATACTGAACGCCATAGCATGGCACAGAAAATTCGAGAATCTTTTTGAAAGCGACTTACTATATCTAAGCAGCGCTCAAAATATTTAAACATCAGCCACATTTTTTCCCAAAGTGTGTCTGAAGGTCCAGTAGTAGAGTAACTAGAGTAGCTCCAACCTAGTGCATGTCGCAGCACTATCTTACTGCATCACTGTAGTATATTCGCAGACGAAATTATGCTGCCCTCATGTAAATTTGGAAACATAGTCGAGATGACCAGTCGGTGCAAAGTTGCAAGATGTGCAATGACAGAAATTATTAGCCATGGCACAAATTTCCGCTCAAGACCGGCTCTTGACAGTAACGGCTAACCATGAGTTTGCGCTACAGCTAATTTGGAGACGCCTTTTTTTCTGATTTGTGTTAGTACACCCAGCACAACTTTGCACCAACTGGTCATCTCGACTATACATATCTCACAGTAGTGTGGGAGGTTGAAAATCAGCAACAATTACCCATCACAAAATGAAATCAGCCATACTCCGCAGTAAACTTACTTGAACTGCAGAGAATACAAATAATTTCAATTCAGCGTTTGAGGTTGTTCTTAGTTTTTGGAAGATTTTAGACAGAAGAACAGCAGTTCAAAGTGGGTGGCCAAAATCTGCCGAGAAGCAATCTTTGTTTGGAAGCATGAAGCAAAAAAAGTATTTCAACTTCTAATAAAAAAAACAGAGGCTTACTGGTTGTGCTAATATGTAAAAAGTATTAAATACATAAAGATCGCGTCTCAAAAATTGATGTTCGAATACCTTTGAGTGCTCCAATATTTGTCCAGTTAAAGATGTGCACGCCAACGGCATGATAAACGCTTACTATTGTTGTTGTGTTGTTATGTGCTGAGATATCAATTTAGTTCAAGCTTTCTTTTCTTACTCATGAGTTAAATGAAGCTTTATTATTCAGTTTCAACAAGTTTGAAACAGTTGCACTTTGTCTCTCCAATAGCAGCAATTTGTGTTCCTTGCTTGGATAGACAGAGAAGATGGGCACGGTCACAGTGTGAAAACGTAGCATACTTTTACTTGCATGGTGTCCCATGTGTTGAAATAAAGAGTAGCGTTGATTCCGATTTCAGCGAGGAAGAGCAACAAGACTATTTTGTGCAATTTAGGCCTCAGATTTTTGAGGTAGCCTGTGATACCAAGAATATTACGTTAACTTTTACACATCCTTTTTCTAATAACAATTGAAATATATAGCTATTCAACCATGTAAACTCTCCTTTTTGAAAGTATTTTGGACGGTCTTTTTGCCCAGAAGTTTCCGTTAGCGATTTCTTGTAGCATCTTCCAATGTCTTGAAGACGAACGTGCTGTTCCTAATGCTCCCGTCTGATTTTTGATGCGCTAAAAATTGAACTCTGTTGTTTGGAGAAACTCAAGCAGTAAGAGCAAAAAACAAAAAAAAAACGACAAAATCTGAGAACACTTCAAACAAACGGCGTATCTACCATAAGCCGGAGCTAGCGAAGAGAACAAAACAGAGTTTCAAAAGCAGCACTCGATTTGAAGTGTTCCTGACTATCCCCTAAGTTCTAAACGCTACTTGTCCGAAAGAATCCGGAATCTAGTGATACAAGCTCCTAACAAACACTCTTGTTTACCGAGAAAACCTGCAGAAGGCTGTCACCGTACTCGTCAAGCAGCAATTTTTCTAACTACGGGAGTGTACGTATTTTGTCGACCAAAGACTGTGAGATTTTTTCTATTAGCTTGTTTGCTGTAGGGCTTCCAAATACATGAGAAAAACTGAAGAAAAATTCTGGCAAAACACTGCGTTTGACGTAAAATCTCCTAGAATTCTTTAATATCGGTTTTGTATAGAAAAAAAAACCGGAATTCTTCTATAAGTCGCGAAAGGAGGGATGGGGTATTCAGAACTCAACAACTTTTTAAAAGTCTATATTTATCAAGGAATATCGTGTCATTTCTAAAAATGACTGAATAATCAACCCACAGAAGTCAGTCTAACTTGATTGTTTTTGAACAGAGTAGACAGAATAGAGAGGCAAGCCGCATTGCGATGTCGCGTGCGACAACAGCCGAAGCTAATCGATTTACTGGAAAACAGTTTCAAGGTTTTGGACACCTCAGCAGTTTCGACGCCTCCTGCCATCCGAATCGCCTGCACTGGTCGCTTGTCCTGCATTTACTTCGTCAGCTGCAGAAGACGTAATTACTCATGCGTAATTAAATAAGCGCTGCCGTTCACCAACTAGACCTTTGGTGTCAGAGTTATATAGCTTTGTTTGACGTAACTCGCTGGCGTTGATCTCTCGTGGTGTAGGTCCACGAGGCGACTGACGAATGCACAGCAGCTGCATGATGATGGTTTGACCTCGATCAAGTTCCCAGGTACATCGATGCTGCTAGGGTCAAAAATAGAAAATTTTCATTAAAAAAAGACCAGTATTGGTAGGGATACTAGCTGGAAACAAAAATGCTTCTCATACGCCGGAAGGTAGCAAAGAGAGCGTTTGAAAGAATTCCGATTTGCTGCTCTCGAATATTTGATTATTCTACTCGATTGTTCGAAGATTGTAGCATTTCATTCGAATATCTTCGGAAAGCATAATTTCGAGGGTATCATAAATAATAGAAACACGTCTTCTATCGCTTCGAAAGCTACCAACGGAATAAAGGAAGTATCCAACGGTTCTACGAAACTACTGGTGCTGAAATATTGGATCTTCCTGATATGCTTTCTCTTTAAATGCTTTTAGCTGAGGTTATAGCCCATTCTGGTAAATACAAGGGTACACGGTCGATAAAACACAAGCAAACTTAACCCCTTTAACCTTAAGTGTGGGCTAGAGCATCCTGGTTCAAAAAACGAAAAGCTATAGGACGCTCTACCAGTTGTTGAGGTAGAAACGACTTCTGGTTTGAAACAGTATTATTTGCAAAAGAAAACGGTGGTGTAAGTTGGAGAAGGGTGCTGTGACAGGAGACTCAGATTTATTTGCTCTAGAGATTAGAGAAGCGTAGGTTTGGAACCAATTCTGGGACAATATTTGGGAAAAAAAGGAAGATCGGATCCAATTTATGACTTTTCTCCCAGGCATCCATCCTCTAAGGTATGACAGATAGTTAGCGGCAAAAAGACTAAAATAATTAGGCTGCCTTATGACAGTAGTGTTTTGGTACCTTTCATTTGCCTCAACTTCTGTACTGGTGAACTGCAGTAAAACAGTAGAAGTCACTAATTTAATTAAAGCAGCGCACTTTCCGACTTTATGGTAGCTCGTTTCTTCTTTCTTTCTACTCCAGGAGTTGTAAAGAAAATCGCGTTTACCCAAGTCAATTCTTTCCACCGTTTTTACTCAGCCCCTTAACAATGGCTTTCGCAGCTCAGAACAAAATAAGAAAGCAATACGAATCATCTGCGCTTTCGAACGCTATTTTCGTCGCTTCTACAAAGAGTTGACACGCATTCGTGCTGGAAAATATTCTTGAAAAGTTCTAATACCTTCGTAAATCAAATAACGTTGCTAGTGCGCATGCTCAATTTTTTCAGAAATTTATTCGAACTCGAGTATTCGGACATAACTATAGTTGACAGATCACATGAGCTCTTCCCAGCAAGAATAACCTCTAAAACCCGTTTCTGTTCATCAAGAACAGCGCTCCGAGCGACCTATTCGCGCCCAGTTGTAGCACCCTCGAGGGCGCCCACATTTAATTTCTGGAATTTTTGGTTGCCTTTTCTATCAACTGGCGCTGATTTATTTATTTAGCTATGTTTTTGCACCAGTCTTAGTTTTAGTACTACCCATCAAGACAGATTTCGTTTTTATCGTTTTCATAACCCTCAAAAAGTCAACCTGTCCTGGTCATGCTCTCAGAAAATTCGAATTTGAATCGTATGTGAGCTGTCCTCTCGTGACAGGGCGGACTTTCGAAATAGGTTGTGTTTTGTCTTGAAATTCAAATGCGGGCGATTTGCGGGAGAGGCGAGCGACGTCTGATCAATGGGCACTGAGTCAGCGCCCTTGAGTCGGTACCGCATTTGTATCGGAACCCAACTGGTCATTTTCACTGCGACCTCTCGAATCAGCTCGGTGGTTTCGTTCGCCCTGAAACTTTATCCGTCTTTTTCCATATTGTTGCCATTTCGTTGTTGTATCAGGTCAGAACTAGCGCTGGGGTGGTCCTGATTTTTAAAATATTTTTGTAGTTTTTTTTTGAACATCTACATGCACAGTATAACGTTTTGTTCACCAAGACTTCGGTTTTCGATTTTTTAATGTGATTTTGTTTCATCCAATTTATGGTGTTTTTTGGGTTTCTTTCTGAAAATCTAGCTTTGATTTTTTTGTGGTTAGACTGTAAACTGCCAGACACTTTGTGAAATAAATAGAAAAAGTCGGAATTCTTTTATATCCGTCATACTTTCTAAGCAGCTCTCCGATGGCCTGATTTTTCGGTATGTCATTCAAAAAATAGAGAGCAAAATGTCGCTAAAGCGGAGCAATAGGAAAAAAATTCTGCTGATTTTCCACTCCAGGAATAAAAATTTCAAGAAAAACAGGATCTTACTAGCTCCAAAAATTACAAAAAGTTTGGCGCTGCAAGAACTTCGTACATGAGAATTTGGCTAACTTCTAGATTTTCGGTTATCTGTCTGCTTTCTCCTTCTTGCTATGGCATCACTAATCGGATATGGTAAGGTTTCTCAACCGAAGCAGGTAGAAATTTAGAATTTTCTGAATGATAAAGCATAAGTTGAAAGCACCTGTAATGATGTTTTGGCTCAAAAAGTGTTTCTCAGCCATTCATAGACTGTGATATTAAACTTTTTTCATATTCTGAACGCTACTCCTGTAGCTGAGTTACGGCAGAGGTTGCTTCAAAAATTTTTCTCCATTTCTAGTAACAAATGTTTCCACGGCGTATATCTAAGAACACTTGTTTGGTCCAGGTCCAATCATCAGGCGACATAAATCTGCCAGTTAAATTGACTTCAATTCTGTTTATTCAATAAACCAGGTCGAGAGAAATACCGAATATATAAAAATATTTTTCCTCTCTTTGGCTACATTTGAAATTATGCTCTAACGCGTCGTAGCCGATATAGTTGGCAACATAATTTACACTTAACTAGAAGGATCGTAGCTGAAATAGCCGGACTAAATTTTCCATGTGTCTTCACTTTTTTGCGGTGAGGGTGGAAATCACCTCTACTTTTTGAATGTGTGACTCCACGATGTTCCAGTTATGAAAAAGTTTTTCAGTATTCTTTCTTCCCTCATCTCCCGCTCAGGAACCAGTTGCACTTTCTTGTAAAAATCACGCTTTTTTAAAAGTGGTTTCTGCGGATTCTAACCATGCATCGACGGTAGGTCAAATAGCACAATGCCTGATCAGAGTTCTTTTGTCCTATCTACTGCATCACTCGCCTGCCATCTTGCAAATGTACTCAGCTCTCCGTATAGAAACAATCGATCGGCACCCTATTTTTGCACTTTTTTTCAAAACCCGGTTTCATCTCCGCTCTTGGCTTGCAACGTTTGTTCATTTTCCTTATTGTGCTTCAGCATTACCCATTTCAAATTTATAAAGATGAAAGCGATCATATTCTCTCAGATCCGACTTTTAAAAGTTTTTCTGTTTTAAAATCCGGCTCATAAAATTTGTTTAGTCAGCTTGCCAGGTCAGCCTGTTGTTCTTGGCGTCCACGCACCTTATCGCTCGTACAATCTCATAGCGGCACCCGTGGCGTTCAAAATAAAACTCATTGTCTGCTAATGCCATTGTTCAGAGCTTTTTGCAGTTCATTATTTAAAAAGCGCCTTTAGAAGATTTATCTGCTAAAGCGGCTACTAAGTTGAGCTTAGTCACTGTTTTTCAAGAATAATCTCGAGTTGGTTCGGATATAACTTTACTTTTTGTCTTTTCTGTGCTGGTAGAGATATAAATCTATCTAGCAGATAAAAATTTTGCTTTATCAATTTGTCTTGTGCTTACTTTGCTTTTCTCAACATTCATTTCGTTATGTTCATAGCTCATGAACGGTAGCGGCGACGGTCCTCAGCAAGTAAGAAACATTCTCCCAACATTCCTAGTTACCCCATCTTCAAGTTTTGTCAAAAGTTAGGAGAAAACTAGGTCCATTACAAACTGTCTTTTTAAAGCTCTTCTTTACATAGACTACTTGAATTTAACATCCGTTAGGTTGGTTCTGCAAGATGACTAAAATTAACAAAAGGGCTTTAAATAAGCGCCACATAAGGATCGAACTTCATTGTGTTTTTGTACTTTATCTTAATAGATGAAAGGTGACATACTGATAACATCCATGTTAGAGAGCAAACCTCTTTTCACCTCATATCTTTCAGGATTTCCGAGGGTCAACTCTGCAACCTTACTTTTTTCAGATAATTTCTGTACTACTTGCATAAATGTTTTAATTTTTATCAGACTAGAAACACCCAGTTTTCGGTGAGGACGCTTTTTGCCGAGAACTTCAAGATACTGCGCAAAAGCTTAGGAGGCATCCTGCTGGGTTACTCGGAAAGGTCCCGAGGCATTCATGGATAGGACCGTTGAGGTATTTTCCTTTTGAAACGAAAATGGAATGAAATTTGAACTCTACCTTATTTGTACGTTTATCCTTAAAATTTAAAATTCCAGAACGTAACATAACTTCGGGCAAGTATTATCCTTAAGTACGCCTCTTTGGATGCTTCCCGAACCTACAACAAAACCCTACATATTTCCAATGGTTGCGCCAAATGTTAGCGACCAATTTCCATTTCTTATCAAGCGATTGCGTTTTGCGCCTAAATCGCCCGATCAGCCGCATCATTAAGATCTTGCTTCTTTTTTCCTCCTTACCATCTAAAGTTCATTAGTACTTCTTCAGTCATCTTTCCGTTTTGAAGTATATTCCACGTTCTCTCTTTGTGGAACTTCAGGATTTTGGTACTTCTGGAAAAGTCTTCTGAGTCTTTCAGAAGCGCCTTTATTTCCTTACATGTTGGCTACTCAGCCATTTTGGGGTCCCAAAAGGTGTCATTCACTTTAACTCACGCTTGGAAATTACAAGCACAAATTAGCAGGGGTTTTTCTTCATTTGTACAGCTAATTATATGGTTGATACCTTTCAAGCAGCTGAGAGCGGCTAAGTAGCCAAAGTGTAAGGAAACGGACGTGTCTTCTTTTGAAGTGAGAGGCACAGAAGCAATTTCACTGATTATTTTTTTCCTTTAAGCTCTTACGGGGAAACTTTATATGTAGAATTTTCTTTCAGATTCTAGTATCACCACTAGCAGCAAAAATTAGGGGACCTTCCGGTTTTGTACGCGCGATGGCGCCGTCAACACTAGAGCTGGACAACACTCCAGAACAGAGCTTTTGTACATCTCCAACACGTAGCCCAGTAAGAATAAATGGATTTTTCTGTTACCTTCAAGTATTTTACCTTATTAATTACTCTCAACTGCTTTAGCAAATTTGGGAGGCTTTGATAAAGTCGCAGCCAAGATCTTTGAAAGTCTGCAAGCCACACAGCAGAGTCTATCCACATGGTTTCCCCGTTCTTAGGCCTCGCCTCGTTTCGAGAACTTCTGCACCAGCAGACAGTAGTAAGAAATCACTTATTCCTTTGAAAATATTTCCTGCTGCTGACCTATCATTTTCAGTTGAAAAGACTTCCGCATTATATGCGTATGACAAGGAGAGGAGTTATTTCGATCAGTGCTTCCGTGAGCTGCGGACACTTGGCAGAGGACTGTTTGGTGAGGTGGGGACGAAAAATTCCTTCCAGAAAGACATTTTTAAAATCTCTTACTATGCATAAACCCTAAAATGTGATGAACTAGGGGTTCCCTCTCTCGTCCATTAAGTGCAACTTACCAACTGATTTTTTGTTCTTATAGATATGCTCCAACCGTTCACTCTACCATCTATTCGTAGAATTAGCGTCGGGCGGGACTTATAGTTGACAGTGGACTCTTTTTAAATGATTGCCAAGCTGATGGTTCGGAGCTTCGAACAGGGTTCAGCTATCTAGAAAAGGCTCCTCGACAGCCCAGCTGGTAATTACCTCTTCGTCAACTCGTCCTTCCCATACAGTTGGATATCGACCGTAAACCTCGCTCTCGCTAGTCCTATGAATGGGCAATAGCGGTAGTAGTACCTCGGATTCGGTTGTCATTCAAGTGATCCAGAACACTCCTACTGCTTTTTGTAACTCTCTCCTTATTATTTCTGCAAAAGTTTAGCTTCCGAATTTGGCTACCACATCGTAATTTTGATAGTCTGGTTGCACCCCAGTAGTCCTTGCAGTTAACCTCGGGATCATGGTGTGCCCAAACCTGTTGGGTCACTCTAAGCGAAAAATCATAATTCTAAAGCGGATTCCATTAGCTTCAGCTGATCTACAGTAGCTTCTTTTGTGTAATCGTTTTTTCATCTAGGAATATAGGTAAAAATGCAGAGTGCTCTAGCATATGTCTACCCGTTCGGTGCGAAACTTCGATCGGTTTGATATTTCATGATTGCAAAGCTTCCGGCGGCAAAATTTTAAAATGATTTTAATTTTGCGTTAAAGGCAGCATACGCGGAAAACAGCGTCAATGGGATTTCTGCACAAAACGATAGAAGATTTCCAACCAAACAAGGCTTTCAAAGTCCGAACCTTCAACGCCTCCTCTAAGCCGAGAAAAACACCAATCATTACCCTAAAGGCTTTGAATTCACATGACGATGCGTCAGAGTACGTTATCAGTTTTCGAGCTGAAGGCGAGCGTTGTCCAACCCAACTGGCCCACAGATGCTTTAGCTAGTAATCCCAGATAAACCAGAGGGAGTTGCAGGATTCACTTTCTTTGGATACCGCCATTTTTCTGCAATCGTATACTGAAGCATCGTCGAGTGAATTCAAAGCCCTTGGCGTACTGATAAGTGTTTTTCTCGGCTTAGAGAAGGTGTAAGAGGCCCGGACTTTGAAAGCCCTGTTTAATTGGAAATCTTCTGTCATTCTCTGCGGAAATCTCACCGACCTTGTTTTCCGCGTATGCTGCCTTTAAGCGTGAACTTGCTAACTATAGGCAGCAGTCGAAATAAGTAGCCAGTTGCTTTCTATGGCAGATAAAAATTCGCGTGGAACCGATCTCAAAAGATCTAGACCATTTCTTTAAAATTGCTTCTGATTTCTTCTAGTTTAGGCACTAGAGGTCGAGTGTCTTGAGACCGGTCGTCATTATGCAGTGAAACGAGCGCTTCGAACTTTTGACTCAGCTGGTTGTCGTCAGCAGAAACTCCGAGAGGCACACAACCACGAAGCGATTGAACCTCACCCTAATATTGTAAGGTTTGAGAAAGCGTGGGAGGAAAGGTAAGGTGTCTTAAAATCTTGATTCTGTCGGAGGCGGATTTTCAAGCACTAGCGAAAACGTTAAGAGGTCGGCTTTACATCCAGACAGAACTGTGCGGTGCAAACCTGGCCGACTACCGAAGCCAGTTCGGAGTTCTTACTGATGCCGAGTTGTGGAAAGTTCTACACGACATGGTGCAGGTTCGCCATCTTCTTGTTTTCTGAAAGCCTTTAGTCTTTTTCAATTACTGGACGAATTTAGGCTCTTCACCACATGCATTCAAACGGCATGCTTCATATGGATGTGAAACCGTCGAATATTTTTGTCGCAGACAATTCTTCATGCAAGCTAGGAGACTTTGGCCTTGCTGTCGACATTAATAAGGTCCGATCTCGAAGATTTTTCCTGGCAAGATGCCCTCTTGGATGAAGAAGAATTTTGATTCAAAAAGTAAACCGTAGGGCGATATTGAGATTTAACACCAGCCAAACACTTTTAAAAGCAGAATTTTGTGCGACTTCGGTCTATGCCAGCATTTCAGTTCTGCTTTCTTCTTGCCTCTAACATTTATTGTCACCAATTTCAATCAGTTCCAATCTGTAACTATTAAAAAACATGGAGCTGCTATATGACATGCATATCCTTTCAGATATTTCGCAGAAAAGATCTACCCAAAGCACTTTTCACAGTGGTGCGCTTACAAGCTCGTAAAATTCCCATTTTCCCTACTTATTTACCTAGATCCTTCAGGGGCGGAATTTGCCATTTTTCCACTGTCTTTCATACCTAGCTCATTGCGCGAGATTAAAACATGCTATAGCTCGTATCTTCGTCTTTGAGCATCTCTCTCATTTCGCACGCCCCGTACGAGGTCATTGCAAAAGTTAACACTCAAAACATTTGCCTTTTCTTGATAAAGTGGCTTTTTACTGCTTTTCTGTTTATGCGACATATTTGCAGTGAAATCTTTCCATTTTATTGCACTTATTAGATTCTAAACACGCTTCAAATTTCCATAAAATCGATAACTATGGACCTACGCATAATGCATCCTTCAGTTGTAAAATTTTTATACGCGAACTACCTATCATTCCCCGTTAGAAAGATTGCACCTGACCTTATCGGAGTACTAGCACATGAATCCGTTCAGAAGAACATGGAATTACTTATCTCTCAATGCAAAGTCCGCAAAAAATAAATCATGCTCACAATCAGAATAATTCCAGAATGGAGATTATCCAAAAGCTTGCAGTACCACTGGCTATATGCTCGAAAGCTGCAGATTTCAGTTTGGCCGTTATAGCTCGCAGGTTCTTGAGAAATACGGAAATATTTCATTTCGGTGCAATAGGCGGATCATGAATTTTCTTCTGAAGCATGCCAAGAAAAACGTAGAAGCCGACGACTTTCTTTGCTTTTTATAGGTATGCTATATTCGCTTTCAGAATATCAGCTGACTGGTTTGCTAGCTTGTTTCCTGAAGAGGAGGAAAACCAGCAAAGGAGAGCCCCAAAAAAATAACAGCCAAACTGTAACTCTTGTAAATGGAAAAAAGTGTTCTATATCTCATTGCCGTACAAAGTCAAGAATTCGGAGATGTAGCGAAGAATAAACATTCAATTAAAGTTTCGAAAATATAGAATAGTAGAGCTTGAAAAAAAACAACTTGAATGTCTAAAAACTTTTGCAACTATCTAAAAGAGAGTCTTATACATAGGCGAACTAACAAAGCATGCAAAGCTGCTCTACTATCTGTATTAGATGACATGCTTAGGAAAAGTGGCAAAACTCAGGCTCAGACACATTTGTTTCAAACTCAAAAATGAGGCGCACTATGGCTCTCGCCTTCACTTCACCACGGATTCTCATGGGTTCCTATATTGTCTGCGGTTAATCCACCTTTGGCCCTCTTTCCGAACTGCAATCGTGTGTTATTCCTCTGCCAGTTTCTCCGCTGCTTCGAATTATCGTATTTTTACAGAAGCTGAATATTCTCTAGCAAATCTCTCAATGTACAGCCTTCATGTCATTTTACACATCTCGAAGTATTTTAGCTTATTTTATCCGCGTATTACTTGGAAGTTCCTCGTCCCCAGATTTAAGCATGTAAAGCCCTTAAATCTCCGCTAAGGTTGAATCGGAATTTAAAGTAGCTGTCCGAAAAAGGGCGGCCAGACTAAAAGAGAACAGTACACCAGGTCAGAAATTGTACCTCACAAATAATCTTCATAACCACTAATATGTTTGTAAGTACGTACAGAACTGGAATTCACGAAAATTTGGTTAGGCTAGCCAGGCTAGCCAGCATGATTTAGAATGTGGCATTGATTTTCGTGGTTTACTTATGAGACAAAAACAGTAGATGATTAGGGAGTCGATATTTATTCCAGTCGTTCTTAATGAGTTGGCTACGCTAACCTGGCTAGCCAGACCAAAGTTTCATGAATCCCAGCCCAGTATGCTATAATATGCTTTACTCATGAAAGATGAGCTGAAATGCCGCGAATGAATTATATCCTTGCAATTTAGACGTCATGCGAGACAGCCGAGGAAGGTGATAAGTACTACATGGCTCCCGAAATTTTGAATAATTCTCCAACTACTGCTGCTGATGTGTATAGCTTGGGTGTGTCCATGCTCGAGGTAGATTTTAAAGTCTCTACCTTCTCAGGTATTCCTCATGTTCATTGTTAAGCTAGCTACAAATGTTGACCTACGTGAACGGAGCCATAGAATCCGAAACGGAGAAATAGATGACGATCTCTTTGAAGGTAGTTAGTGGCGTTAATCAACAGTCATATTTTCATTCTATTTTTTTAAGGTGTCTCCGAGGACTTGCGGCAAATGATCACGTCCTTACTCTGCCCTGATCCGCTTCAGCGACCTTCTACGAGTCAGCTATCGTGTGATGCATGCATACTGAGGAATATCAAGAAACCGGTTGTTTTTCGGCATTTGGAGGTGGTTAAACGTTTTCCTTGGAAAAATCTTTCCACTGATTTCCTCCAAAACAGGGCATTCACATAAATTAAGAGAATGCTACCAAAACGTTGTAGACGATGATTCATGACGAGGTTAAATTTATGAAGAAAATCTCGATTTATGTTTTTCGGTGTACCCGGAAGATCACCCTTCTCTTCTTTTCCAAGAAAATACACCTGGAATAAGGCTTCCTGGAAGGCGTTGTAGTAAGACTCGCTAAAATTTCAGTGGTGAAATTTTTCGTACGGCGTGATAGTGTAGCTTTCGTTAGGTGGTGGAGCTTTGAAGTATTTAAGCTATTGAGAAGTTTTTTTTTGAATAATCCAAGAAGGCTAACCAAGGAAGAGCTATAACGTAAGATCTTCGATCTTGAGATTGTCCTCTTTTTTGTATTGCTTTGCGGCGAACTCCTGCACTGACTTACTCTAGACTGTCCAGCAGATAGATACCCTGCTAGTAGCTTTAGGGAGGAGGGACAATGTCTCCAAGTTCACATGAGGAGTTCAGTTTTGTAACTCACGTTACAAGGCTGTCAAAATACTCGAAAATAGCTAACGCATTCATTTTATCTTGTTTATGGCAGCGCATTTCAGAGTGAAGTGAAGTCACCTTCTGGCCCGCTTGACAAAGATTGGGATTTCGAGTTTGAAGGTGAGCACTTCTAGAACGACTTCAAATTTTGAAGGCTCTATGTTCTTCATGACTATGAATCATAAAAAAGCGTGATCATGAATTTCTATTTGGCGATTCCAGACGAAATTCACCCTCCATCTATCCGTTTTTCGAAACCCCGAAGACCATTGAGGGATTTATTCAAAGACGACGTTTCTGAGACAGCAGACAGCGTTAAGTATGTCCCCCTTTGTTTATACATTTTGCTAGAATATACTCAACTGTAGCGATTTTCTATCTCGAACTAAAGTTTCAAAGTCTTTTTTTGTGCTAATATTCGAAATAATAAGCATGCACTAGGATGAACCTTTTTAGAGCATGTTTAAGCTTCGAAAATTCAAGTGACGATGAGTCGCCGAGTTGTCCGCCGGATAAACTGGGGTGAGTACTTTCTAATCCTCGACGTGCTGAAACGCTTTTTTAAACGTCATCTTACCTACTCGAGACTTCCAACAGAGGTGAATCTTCCACTGTTCCTCACCGACACCCTTTAGACTCCTCTCCTTTTAAACGATAAACGGCCACATACACACCGTTAACCTTGTCATTTCCAAACTTATGCGCATTCAGACTGTAGGTAATGTGGTACCCTCAAGTCCCGTTGAAGCTGTCAGTAAGCCAGCTTCAAGCGATGCCTTGCTAGTAGCACTGCTGAGACTCAGAATATGGAAGTCTGTGGAAATTTCTTATATCGACTATTGGGTAGACCAGATAGTCAAGAAACTTCTCACTAGACCGTTGGATAGACCAGCACGGTTAGCTTAAGCTCGTTGTCTAGCTATTGGGTAGACCAGATAGCTAGGAGGCTCTGAGTGTTTTCTGGAAACAGCTCAGAAAGAAGTGACCGCGGTAGAAATGATTCCTGCCACGCGGATCTTCTTAGCAATTTTCCTGGATAGACCAGCGGAAATTTGTACATTGGCTGATGCACCAGTCTGGATAAACGAGTGACTGATACACCAACACAAAATAATAGAAGGTTTATTAGTTGAGAATATACAGATGAGACGAAGCCCAGAGCGGTCGGGCGTAGAGACGATGGAAGAGTCCAGAGCTGAGCATCTAGGTCCTTTTATGCGAAGTATTAGGTTGAACGATAAATTCTGGGACACTTCGTTTTTCTTGTAGAAACCTGTAAAAGCTTCTGGAACACTCCATGGTTGGGATATGTAAAGACGGTGCAAAGGACTGCTCATTAGTTTAGTCATCGTCTCGATGGCTCCGACAAGCAGCGAATCTACAACAATTTCGCGAGAAGGTCTCCGCCTGCTGATTCCTCACGAGTACCGTCTCGGTAGTTCTGTGCGCGTGGCTACCGATCGGATCAACCACTCAATTATGGCGCGGGCACGACTTCCAAATATACGGTCAATCGGTCGTATCAGCGTTTCGATGAAGGACAGACGACGCTTGAAGATGGCCCACGGTCAGGACGCCCTCCGGTCTTCGACCTCGACGTTGCTGCCATTGAAGAGGATCCCCGCCAATCGAGCTGATGCCTTGCAGAGCGACTCGGGCACTCCCAATCCATGGTGCTTCACTACCTCCACGACCTCGGATTCGTCTGGAAAATGCCCGTCCGGATCCCACACCAACTCTTGGCTACACAGATCCAGTTGCGGTCCGACATCGCGGCTTCTCTTCTCACTTTCAAACGGATGACGGTGTGGCTCAGCAACCTGGTTACAGATGATGAGAAGTGGACGCTCTACGTTAACTACCACCGCGGCCGGCAGTAGCTGAAGCTCGACGATTCTGGAGTTCCGATGCCGAAAAGTGATCCACATGCGAATAAGGGGCTTTTCATACTTCGACGGATGCGACTGACAATCGCATGGTTCTAACATGCCAAACTTATGATTGCGAATGATTATCGACGACCTCTCAAATCATTTTCTACCCGCTACAGCTTTATTACTGTCTGTTCTCTCCACGTATTTGGTTGTGCATAGCTTTTTTGGTGCGTGCACTCTCGGATGAACAACTCGCGCGACGTCGGATCGCATCGCTTCGCCGCACAACGCATATCCGTCATGACCCTATCCTTCAACACAGGATGCATCGCACGGATGAAGGATGCGTCGAAGTATGAATAGCCGCTAAGGTCCTTTTGTGCGTCTGGTGGTGCACGACCGGTCCGATACACTGGAAACTCCTGCCTCCGAATACGACGGTCACAGCGGGCCTCTACTGAGGCAGCTTGACACTTTAGCGGCGAAACTTCGCGGGAAAATGGACCGAGTCTTCTTTCTCTACGATAACGCTCGTCCACATGTAACAAAGTCGACGCGTCAGAAGATCCGGGACCTCGGTTGGACGGCGCTCTCCCACCACCGTATTCTCCGGACATGGCTCCGACTGACTACCACCTATCCCGGTCGTTGAGCTACTTCCTCGACGGACGACAGTTCGAGGATGACGGAGACCTCAAAAGCGGGCTCCGGAATCTCTTTAACGGGAAATCTCCTGAATTCTATCAGAAGGGTATCTTTGATCTCCCTATGCGTTGGCAGTATATTGTAGATCACGATGGTGCTTACATTATTGATTGAAGTTAAAAAAGGAGTAAACTAGAAATAAATTGAATTTTTCATAAAATGTCCCAGAACTTATCGTTCAACCTGATAGTAGGCGGAGATAACCTAGATGCTCATATCTGGCGAACAACTGCACGGATGAAAGGCTGCACCGCGAAGTGGAGTACCATCAGGCACCCTAAACTATGACCTGGCGGCCTGATTGATACTTAGCAAATAATTCTGTCCATGACAGACAAATCATTTCATGGAGAGGTCCTGGTGCGCGAAAATATGGTACAACTACATTAAATTGTATTATTGCTGAGGTCGATGATTATTCGGAGAGTAATTTACGACACATTGCTTGTACATGTTTATTTGTAATCTCGGCTGTCTCTCGGTAGATCTTCGAAAGTATTCTAAACCGCAACAGTTCGGCTATTGATATCCAGGTAAAGGCAGCATGCGGTCCTGGAAAGTTTGTTCTTATTGCTTTGATATATCCTGTTTTGACACGTCTTCGCTGCCTAAACTCGTACAGTTGCTGCTGGTACTCTGTCATTCTAGCTTGGTAAGAATATTGTAACTACTGGCCATTTTCACAAAATTTCGGGCCATTTTCGGGGGAGAATAGAGGGCACCCCACCCTTCACCGCCCTTTCTTTCGAAGCGCAATTGGTTGTTGGTGCCCCTAAATGTTGCACAATGACTTCCTCCCCCCGATTACCCCATACTGCTAAAGTTAAGCATATGAATAGTTCTTATGTTATCATCTTTGTTGGTTTTCAGCGCCCATCGATCTCATCGAGGATGTGCACGAAGGCGGGATCTGAATTTTATGGTCAAAAAGCTGGATTTCTCAGAAAGCAACTCTGATGTGTCGCCTGGTCCAGCGCCGAAGAGAATTCGAGAAGCCGCCTAACTTACGCTCTTGAATATGTCATACAGAAAACTGTGATGAAACGAATTATCGTCAGCTAATTTCTTACATTAACGTATTTTTGTGAAAAAAAAACGCTTTTCTTATTGAAGTCAGTGTTTTATAGTAGGTTTAATTGTCTGTGATTGCAGTTGAACATTATTCTGTACATCCTCTGTGCCTCGAAATAAATGCTATTGTTTAATGTTAGGAATATTGAGCGGTGGAAAGACGCTGGAGTCAATTCTTCCATCTTTGTTTGTGCTTTGAAATTTTGAAATGTGATGCTCTCGGGGCTAGCCAACAGCTATCTTGTATGTAGTGATATAATTTTTACTCCACTTCTTAAAGTTTTCTTAATGTTTATTCTGATTTTTACCAGTAATGCAAGTCTTCTAGTGGAGAATGTAACAGGCATAGACGACTTACGTCGACGATTTGGAGATCCTTTGTTTCACTGTTTAAAGAATTCGTTGGGCTACTGCCTGAAAACTGACTAAAATACCTTCTGAAGTCGTTGTTTTTGCTGTCGCTGCTTATGTCCCGTCTGACTAGCGTTAAAAATGATAGTCGTTGGCAGTATATCTGGTGAACAAGAGGATGCGGTGATGGCATCCTGATTTGTCCATTTAGTAACTTCTTGGGTCACTCAGTAGGCTTTAGCTTAATTTCTGTCACACAGTTCGCAAAAAGTTTAATCTTATTTTACTAATCAAGTTACTCTCTACATAATAATGTGTAATAAGTA
>KN549900.1:26569-39765 GCA_000797555.1 Oesophagostomum dentatum | reverse complement strand
CAACCGGGGATGATGTGTACATGCTGATGTGACGACTTGTTAACCATGCCGGATAATATATGCCAACACACAGAAGAACCAGCGACTTGATAACACAGGCAGTTACCGGAACATCGCACGAGGAGATCTAGATATCGAGTAAACTGAAGGATCAAAAAGACCATGGTAAGGGAAAACCGGTTCTCTCGTAGGTAGTGTAGGGTGTTTCCGCTGCTGAAGGAATAGTAGCTTTAGAAAAGTGTTTGATGATTTTTCATGATCCCTGGTAGTGCGCAACTCCTGGAGGAGGGCCCCGTCGCTGAACTCACTGAGATTTGTGAGCACGGTTATGGAAAATAGTGTGTTGAGGTGAAACAGATAGAGTAGCTAATTGTGGAATAGAAGATATTTGGATTACTTCATCTAGTGGAATCGGCAATAAAGTGCCATAGAATGGTGAGAACCAGTGAATTGAGGAACGAGAAGTAAGGTAAATGTGGTGATATCCTCGTAGTTAGCTATGTCAGCTTTGTTATACAGCACCATGGTAGAAGGATCAAAAAATGCTTACCAAAGTGAACCGCTTGGGAGCCGCGGTTGTACGACTGGGAATGCGTAACAAATGTCATTAAAAGTTAGAAAATGCCCTGATGGAGGAATGAGAACACAGCGGTGAATTTGTATATATTCGTTTCGCAGATAAGAGACGAAAATATCAGATCGATCAAGCAAATTGAGCATTGTAAGGATAACGTTAGTGCGCAATGCGACATGGAGTGCAATAGCCAGAGAATTAGTGCGGACACGCTGTTGACTGTAATGATCCCTCGATCGCTAGAAGTTGGACAGGTAGTTGATTAGACGTTACTAATCGTACCTCTGACGTAGTACTTCTGGTCTTGCGAAGTGAGAGTTGCACTGCATATCCGTGATAGTTAGGTGTCGAAAGCGATCTGTGATCCTCCTACTATGTTCATGCCAGGATAAACTGCCGCGAACTTAAGATTCACTGATCCACACATTCATACCATATCCAGACATTTTATTAGGTTGGTGCAAATGAAACTTCCGCAAACGCTATCTCGGATTTGACCACCCATAAGTCCGCCAACATAAGCTGTGTGAGCAATCTCATAGATTGCCAGAATCGGCAAATCATGGCTAACATACTGTATACTAAAACTTTTGCAAAAGTTCAAATTTTCGAGTTTTACAGTGGAAAATGTCCAAAAAGTCTATTTCGGTAAGCTCCACTTTGCAGAATTTTCCCCATTCGTGATCAATGTTGACGTGCAATTTTACGGCGGATCAAGAGGCAATGCCCTGTAAAATATATGGAAATTATTTCGGCATCACAGCTTTTCTCCACAAAATTTTAGACCTTGAAAACCGAAAAGTGTACTGAAAAAGCGAGGTGCTGGCATACTTCAAAATCGTGAAATTTGCTAGTTTTTTGACTTCATAATTTTCGCGCGGATCCCCAGGCAACCATGCTGTGCTGCATCTGCAGCTATTTGTCTTCCTTAACTACTGAGACAATCACGACCGCCCAGCTTCTACCATCACTTAACAGTGACCATTGATATGCACTCAAAACAGGGCCCAATTTAGAGACTTATATCTCCGCTCAGATTGTGTAAGAAAACATGATCACATTGAGATGTGAAGCAAGTGTATAGAGGAATCCGAACACGCCATCAATAACTATTTTCACGCCTTTAGCTTTGAAATAAGATTTTCAAGACGAAAATAGCCGAAAAATCCTGAATTTTGGCGAACTTTGGAAAGTGCGCATTCTGCCACAATAAGGGCTATGGCGGCATGATTGCAAGTGTTTTGTTGAAGAAAGCCAGGGCTTTCGACACCTTACTAAAACATTGTATAAGTCGTCTTTAACGATTTCCTGCGTAATTTTAAATGCAACCACTGCAGTTGCGGAAGTTTCATTTGCACTAACCTAATTCTGCTAGAATATACTGGCACTCCTCATCAAGTTCAGAAATCCATATGACGACCTACCCATCATAGGCGGACCACTTTTTTTTGCAAACACATGAACTCATATGGCCTACCGAGGACTGCGGCCTACCTTCGGCACGAACTGTAGTTTCGTATAAATAGCAGTTAGTTTCCTGGAGAGTGTGAGTCTACACAACATCCAAAAGGAACACTGGGGAAGCTAAAGTGTAAGCGGTTTGTGGTACTCCATAAGCCACCACGCTGCTCTAAGGAACCATAAATCTAGCGCTTGTGCTGGGAAATTTGCCTGCACTCCTCTGCGGCCGCCGTCTGTCTCTGTATGCGATTTGCGATATGCCGCAAAGAAATTTACCGAATTGCTACCGTATGACGAATAATTTTGTAAAAATATGCGGGAGTAGAATAGAACTTAGTATTAAAGGCACAGTCCCACCTCGTTTTGATGTCCAAGATTTTAGTATATTCAGAACCAGCGTGACATCCTGAATTCAGCGATATACGTAAATCCGATCAAAACAGTCAAAAACCCCGTTTTTTTAGCTTAGATCACAACATTTCCGTACGAGTTGTGCTAACACCACTGATCTCCCTTTTCGCAACCTTGTACTAGCTTCGAAGAAATTCAGTAATATGGCATCATATTAAAGAAAGGCTTTTCATAAGAAATGCTTTAAAATACTCTGCCTGCACAACAGCTTCCACGAAATTTCCTGCTTTGATCTGAATACGGTGATCAATTCGGGGTGTCAAAGCTGCATCGGGCTACGTGCAATCTGCGGGGTCACTCGGTCGGGATTTGGAGGATGTGAGAAACATGTGAGAAACCACGCCCTCGCCAATACTAAAACCAATTTTCTACGCTCTGAAAAACGCGATTTTCACGAGTTTTCGCCAAGATTTCTACAGTTTTACTATCAGCAACTTCCAGCGGGTTTTATCTATAGCAAAATCTTAGAGGCGATTTCAGGTGGGACTGTGCCTGTATGTCGAAAGATATGTACTGATTAGAATTCTAATTGTGTCTCACTTTTGGGCATCAGTCCCTAACAGTTGTAAGAGCCAGGTATAAAAAAGAGGTTGGTTGTTTTTTCTTTAAGGCAAAGCGAGGTGTTGAAACAACGCACAGAAAAAGAAGGCGTATATCGGGAGGAGGTTCATAATGTGATGACGGTGAATTTCTGGAGTCAAATGCAGATAAAGCTAATTCATTGGTCTAACTGGGATTGCTACTTTTAAAGTAACAGGGAGAGTTGAAAAACTTGTGAAGGAGCGTCTTCATCTGTGAGATTGTCTGGAGAGGAAGTGTTGCTAGCATTATAATTAGTAGATGAGGATGCGAAAGGCATGTGGAGCGAGGAGAGCCAGAAATGTTAGTAACAGGCGTACTTACGGATATATTTCCTCGCGTAAATTGGATCGGCGATGGGCATTGAGCTTGGAAATGTCCTATACCACCATAGTTGTAGCATTTCGCTGGTCCGTCGGGCATGCGGCCATTCCTTCCGCGCAAAGACGAGCCCTGAACAGAACAGCGTTGTGTGCTGAAACGGTTTCTGGAAGTGCTTCGTTGCATACTGCGTCCCCTGTTAACAGACGAACTTGCGGTCTCCGAAGATGGAGGCTACGTTGAATTCAGGTGCAAGCTTGGTAGGAGCGTAGCGCTTTTGTGATCGCTTGCTCAAAAGTACCTCCATAGATTGTTCAGTTTAAGAAAGTAAGTAACGGATGTCGCCCCTCAGACGCGCTACAAACTCGTCAAAACCCTTTCTTTTTGAAAAGTTGTGCCCTGACCAGAGGTAGCTGCGCGAACAAGATTTAATATTCTGTTTGCGAATGCAGAGCACGTTTCATCCTGCTCTTGCTGGCACACTGATAACTGTTGGCGGGCAACGTAGCGCTGTTGAGGATTCTCCAAATAGGCTTTAAGATGCGCTATAATTGCATCGTAGCTCTTTTTGCTGTTGTATAACAGCTCCTCTACTTTTTCATGTGCGAATCCCTCCAAAAGTCCGATAAGAAAATTAGCTCTTTGCTCGTCAGATAAAAGCACAGGACGCATTCGTAAGATGTCTTCCAAACGGCGATTCAAATAAGAAATTGAGTACCATTTTCAAACGCTCCCGAAAACTGAAAAATCTTAAAGGAAAGGAAATCCTGACCAAGCATATCCACTGTGGGTAGAAGATCGAGGCGCCAACGACTGCCGAAAACGAAGTGTTCAAATTTTCAGTCAAAGAGTTGTTACTTTCGTTAATCTTCCGGGCAGCACATGTGTCCGTCCACACCTTGGCTGTCGCTTGAGCAGTAGCATTCCGCAACACCTTGGCATCGTGTCCCTGCACAGTAGAGTTGCCATCAAGGTCATCGAGCGACCATGACAGCTGAGTAGTGAATTCTGACTTTGGGTCGAGTGAATGAGCATCAGCCCTAGTAAAAGAAGCATTGTTAGGACTGCGAGTATTGTACATCACCAGCAAGGGAAAACTTGCGCGAATTCACAGAACCTAAGTGTGAACTTGCAAAGTCGGGTGAAAGCGGTGTGACAGCGTAGCCTAGGGTTAGCTTATATGTAGTGTGATAGATGATAGATGGGAATAAGAAATAAGAGGAAGGAGAAGTTCACAAAAATGAAATACTGTGATATCCCATGGTTTACTGTAATATCTCATGGTTAAGTCTTGAGAAAGTATAAGACCACGGCGGAAATACTATTGTTGATATGAGATTACTTTAGCCTACTGTAACACTCATTCGCTGAGATAAGAAAGGAATGTATGTGAACGGTGAATATCATCTTGATCTTGTAGCAACCTTACGGCATCGGCGCGAGTCATGGGAAAGCTAAAGCCGCGCCGATCAAAAATTTGAGAAAGTTTATGCTATGAGTAGAACCACGGACACAGAAAAAGGACTAGAATACGTGTAAAGTCACCTCTAGTATTACGTAATTTGTAGTTACCAAAGATTCAAATAGATGCGTCTGCATAGAACTGCACAATTTTGGAGTCGGCTTCATCAATGGAAACAGAAAAAGAACACAAGCATGCATACTAAAAAACTGCTCACTCAAATATGGCGTCCTAAATCATGCCTGGAACCTTCACATGCTAACCATAGCCTGTCCAAGATCAACTGCGGAAAAAAAACTGTTGCCCGAATGCACTATAATACCGGTATACTCATTTTATAGCAAGAGCCCGCTACAAACGCACCAACCACGGGTCGCGTACGACTAAAACCTCATACCTACCTTATCACTGAGTCAGATTTAGAAAAGTCAACACGTGTGTCAGAAATTTAACAATCATGTCCCGGAATACTTATACATACATCTACTTATACTATAATTGAGTTTTCATGTGCGTGTATCCCTGTCTGTCTGTGTGTTCAAGAGAACCAGGCCCTCCGGGCCCAAACCGAGACCACCACCGTGTTCAACATGTCGTGTTAAGCACAAAAAGCGTGCAAATGTTAAGGATTGTCAAAGTCTAAAGTATTTTTCAATCCACTTTTTCTTCTAACAACGTTAACACGTTAAGCAGCTGCTTAAGCCGAAGTGAGAAATTAGTCATATCAGTGCTGCATGTATAAAGGCTGTTGTTCTTTAGTAAAATTCATTTTATAAACAACCAGGAGGTATGCACGAATAGGCGGCTCGGGTAGATTTCGCACGCGGCATAGGAAGCTAGAGTTCGCGTACGACACACTACTCTCACCGGCAGTCTACCGTTTAGCTTCCTGTGTGCGCGAATTCAAATTTCAAGGTTGCGAAATCTTTCCTCTCTGCGAAGAACTCATGTTTTTCATTGTTTTCGTTCTAGTTTTGATCTGCTCTAGTCTTCTTTTCTATTTCTTCCATATAGTAGTGAATGACTGACTGAAGAGGTTAGTGTGGAAGGTTGGGGGGGGGGGGGTGTGATTGCGGTAACACAGAAATTTTAAGTAGTTATAGTGTAACGATAGTTTTTTTTTCTTCGGGGTTGTATAGTCGCATTTTAAGATACAGTCATAAGAAATCTCAGCACTATTCCATTTTCGCGGGCCCAAGAATCGAAAATCTCAGATTTCGCTGAAACTTCACCCAAAGGGGTTATTTGGGTCGCTCATCACGAAAGTCATACTCACTTTGTACCGTAACCCCACTTTTATAGAGCTACGGTAGGACACGGTAGGAGGTCAAAATCTCAGAATCGCCTCATAACTTGTGTAAAAAGGTTATTTGGGACGCTGAGTAAGAATATCGTTTCCGCATCATAAAACTTTACTGGAGTTACGGTAGGGTTACTTTACCTGAAAGATGGACTGGGAATCTCCTCAAATTTACTAGGGAGAGGTTATTTGAAACGCTGATTTCCATTACCGTATCAGGTCTTGCCGCAACGTCATGCTACAGAATTACAATAGCAGCACTGTTTACATGTTCAAGAAGAAGTGCACCAAAGGCAGGTAGTAGTCTACATTGTAGCTACCGTAATTCTACAGCAAGGGTTACTGTAAGATGCTGATGCAATATTTACAATCAGCGTCTCAGATAACCCTCCTTAGCAAATTTGAAGAGATTCCGAGGCGATCACCCAGGTACCGTAATCTTAGTGCAGCTTTACAGTGTTACTATGCAGAATGGATCCGATACTCTTGCTCAGCGTCCCAAATAACCCCACTACACAAATTTTGAGGCGATTCTGAGATTCCAACCTGCTACCGGATACCTCTCATAACCTTACAAAAATGGGGTTACGTTGCAAAATGAGTATGATTTTCGTGGTCAGCGGCCCAAATAACCTCTCAGGCTGAAGTTCCAATGAAATCTGAGGTTTTCGATTTTTGGGCTCGCGAAAGTGGAACAATGCCAAAATCTCATATTCTTTATTCGAAATCACATGCCGCAACGGAGCATTACCAAGGGGTTACAGTGGAAATATGAGACTGGTTTGACTGACTTTTTGATTACATCAAAGTTTTTGAAAGCTTGAATTCTAACTATATATTCTTTAGGTCAGAATATGAAACTATATGCTTTTGCTTCATGTTCCTACAACATTCATTAAGCACAGATGCAGTTTTTTGTGAGTTGAAATGGGGTTTCTAATCACCGCTTATCTTTTAAGACTTCGGTGATATCAAATTTTAAACAGGGGTAAGGCAAAATAGTAATCTAGGATCATAAACTTCGAAAAACTGCGAGAAAGCTGCCTAAAATAGTTTGCTTCGATGTGCTTTCCAATGCCCCTAAGTCTGGCGAGTTTCGGAAAGCCATAGGAAACTCTCAGGCAGGATGGCCTACCTGTGAAAAGGTAGTTTTCGCTATTCCTACCGGTCACGTCGCGAGCGACCATTCTGTAATGTCAGGCAACCATTCTGTAAGCATCCGCAACTAAAAAGAAGCATGCCAACTTGTCTACTCGTCCGATTAACTTTTCATGTCATCATTTATTCAGGTCGCATTCTCGTTATCGGTCATAGCGGTAGCTTCCCGGGAGGACTTCTTACAGATCGATACCGGTCTGTATTTCGTGCATACGACCCGGACAGTAGAGAACCACAAGAGTTGTCCAGCAAGAGGCACTATGGAATCACGCAGGTGGTCCACAGGTACACTTAGAAGCCATTCAAGCCAGCCAAGCGATCCAGTTCCGCTGGCTTGAATGGTTTTGCAACAGTGAAGGCCTGTTGAGGGCCACTTTTCATTTCTTCGACGGGTCGAATACGAAGTCGTTTGCAGTGAAATACAAATAAAATGATATCACCACTGTATATAAAGCCTGCCGGCATAAGCAGAGTTCATTATAAGGCATTGGCGGGGGCAGTGAGTTCTCCAGCCAGTGCATAGGATGGGACAACACCCGTTCGGCGCGTGCGCGTGCCGTCAAGCGTGTGGACGGCCCATCGGGCGTGGCGCCGTGCGGCGTGTGAGCCGTCTGTCGTATGTGTCCCATGCTATGTATACTCTGTTCGCTCGCCACAGGCGCCTCTCTCCCCAAGCGCGCGGTTGCCTGCGCATAACTTCTGTCAGATTTACTCTTTCGAAACCAAGCAAACTGTTCCAGCGATGTATTTCCTGGAGACCATAGCTTGGATTCTTCACAGCTGTAAAAGGTAGATTCAAATATTTGGCTGCTAAAACTTTTGACCACCAACGTTCACCGCGCTCGCGCGACCGCGCGCGTTGAAAGCTTGGCGCCTGCGCCGAACGAACAAAGGGTACTGACTGGAGAAACGATAGGAACAGGTAGGGCAAAACAGAACGACAATGCCGTTCAAACCAGCAGGACAAATTGCTTAAAATATTTGTGCGAGTATGTTAATGGATGAAAACAGAAAAAGAAGCAAAATGAGTTGCAGATACGGCTAGAAACGGTTTCAGTAGAAGGCGCCTGAGATGATGTTAAAATTCTTGGGGAATCTCCCGAAAAAAAATCGAGCCGGTGTGAGAAAAAGAGTATTGTTTTGAGAAGACCATGGTCATTCGTTTAATAGCATGCGCAGAAAGGGGGAGTCCAAGATTGCAGTATCTGCTGGCAAAACTCAGTGGGTGTGAGAGTTGCTCATCTGAACCAGCTGCAAAAGAGGCTTACCGTTCTGACCGTCGTTGATGAATTGCTAGTAATAAGCTGCGTCAAACAGATAAAATAAGACAGTTTTATTGATTAGACAATAACGAGTAACAGTTAGCACTGGAACGGGGGCGGACCTGAGGTTGACGGTCGTTGCGTCTGCCTGCCATCCTCTCTCGCGCGTCCGTTTCTACCGCTCTTTATTCTCCGCCCCCGTCCTTCAATCAGCCTTCTCAGTCTACAGAATACCTTGCACAACAGTCTGGCTCATCTCATGTAATTTCACGAACCAGGAGATCTTACACCTAAAGTCTTGCAGTATACGAATATTAAACTGCTTTTTTCAACCCTTCTTATAGAACAGGCACCCTATCGACATTATTTATGTTTAAAAGTATAATAACGTATAAACTTGTGGAATTGGTTAAGTAAATGGTAAGTCGAGCTGTACCGATATTCATCCTCGCCGCTCCTGAACAGTTTTTCTCCTGTACCCGTGAGCCTTTACTTTCAAAACAAAAAGAAGCCGAAAATGCGTCATCGCCGACATGAAACACACATGACATGATCCAGTGCGATACGTTCCCAATGTAAACGCGTATGGTGAAAACGGTCGATTCGAGAAAGAACTGTCGCGAAGGGACGATGACCGAACTCTGCGGAGAGCTCGTACGAGCTTCTTGGAGTGTACCACAGAAGTAGCGAGAGTACTCCTGGCAAACTTCCTAATGTAATTTTTAATATGGGTGCTGCCTTCAACAGTAGACTCCGAGTCATCCCTTCTTTAAACGTTGGCATACGTATTCAATAACTTACAACTTACTGTGCCATACGAGGTTTGTTTACGGTGAAACGTTTGTTTTGACTCGACGTTTCGACCATACCGTTGTCTTCAGAGGCCTAAAGTGGTGCAATATCGTAAATCTTGCACCGCTTTAGGCCTCTGAAGACGACGGTAGAGTCGAAACGTGGGGTCAAAATAAAAGTTTTAGCGCAAAAAACCTCGTATGGCACAGTAAGTTGTAAGCCTTCAACAGTCTTCTTCTCCGTTCCAGTTATACCTAGGCTAAAGTGCAACTTCCATAGTTTGCAGATGCGTGACCATGGCTGCTATATGTATGCTTCGACTCTAAGTCGCCGCACTGGAGACGTCGCGATGACAGTCGAGGACATGAGAGAGTGGATGGGCGACTTTAGCAGCAGCAAGAATGTGCCGAAGCTGATGAGCAGAATGGGGCAGTGCTTCACTCAGGCACAGGTACAACAGTCACTGATGTTCCTACACTTTTCTACTAGTGGCACTTCGCAGGTGAAAACCTTTTCAAGCATGGATTACAGTCGGTGCTTCAAAAATCCAAGATCTCGTATTTCACTGAAATTTCACCGAGAGGGTTATTTGGGCCGCTGATCATGAAAATCGTACTCATTTCGTACCGTAGCCCCATTCTGTAGGGCTACGGGATGGTAGGCGGTCAAAATCTCAGAGTCTCCTCAAAACGTGTATAATAGCGTTACTTGAGACGCTGAGTAAGAATGCCATCTGTGCCCGTTTCGCACAGCGACGCTTTACCGTAGAGTTACGGGTAGGATTACAATACTTAGTTGATGACCTTGGAATCTCTTCAAGTTTGCTAGGGAGGGGACGCTGATTTCCAATATCGCATCATCGTCTTACCACAATGTCATGTTGTGCAATTACGGTAGCAGCACTGTGGCATTCACATGTTCAGCAAAAACTGCACCGAAGGCAGGTAGTTCCCCACCTACAACTATAGCTACTTTGCAATCAAGGTCTCAAATAACCCTTCTTCAGCAAATTCGAAGATATTCGGAGGCCGTCACTTAAGTACTGTAATCCTATCGTAAGTCTACGGTAAGGCGCTGGTGTGCAAAATGGATACGGTTTTCTTACTCAACGTCTCAAATACCCTAGTGTACAAATTTTGAGGCGATTTTCAGATTTTGCCCCCCCCCCCCACAGTAATCCTACCGTAGTCCTACAAAATGCGGTTGGGTAACGGTGCGAAATGGCACGATTTTCATGATCAGCAGCCCAAATAGTCCCTCTGGATAAAGTTTCGGTGAAATCCGAGGTTTTAGTTTTTGGGAAACCTGTTGTGGAACAGTGTCAGGTTTCAACATTCGAAGCTTCGCCGATTTATTTCTGGTGTTTGGATATTCAACATTCGAGGTTTTCTCGAAAAACTGGGTAAAGGATATATATCGCTCAGTGCCGCAGCTTTTCACTGTTCGAAATCGAAATTAGAAATTTGGAAGTTTCCACTATTCGACTACACGGATACTCAACTATTCCAGTATTGGAATAGTCGAGTTGAGTGACCATCGAATAACATGCGATATCATTTTCGTTCTTAAACATGATTCTTAGGTAAAAGTTATAAATGGTATTTCTTAACTTCTCCGTGAACTCCTATTTAATTTAATTTCTTCAATTCTTCGCCTCGGGTACGTAGCGTTAAAAACCCATACCTTTGATCGTACTTCTGCTCGCGCCTTTAAGTACTGTCAGAAGAGAATGGTGGAGATGCATAGCTGGGATTCCTTTCTCATAATTTTGATCATCTGCAAGGGTATGAATGCATTACCAATGAGAGATTCGCTCCGCTTAGAAACTCAAACTACAATACTAATACCTGACTGTAAATGCTCGAAAAGTCATATCTACGTATGTTCATCCTCTTTTATTCCAGAAAATATTCAAAGGTAGAGGTGGATTTTCCAGTGTATTGATCATGATGTGATTCAAGCCACATTTAAAAATATACCAACGAATAATTTAAATAACGCACTGTTTTCCAACAGAAGTCAGTTTTCCAACCAAAATCAGTATTACACGCTATTACGTGAGGGTTCAAATTACAATTATTTTAAGCTAGACAGGCTTACTTGTCAGTGCACGGTTACAGCAGCAAACCTAGACTGTGCGGTAGAGGCGTAATTAGTGACTACCGTAATTAGGGATGCGAGTAGAAGTGCGAAGAAAGGTGTTGGTTTCTAACTCCCGTCCTCCCTTTGCCTCGCTCTTACAAGGAACAATAGGTATCACTGCTGTAGACGGATCAGTGATAGGGTTGGTCATTCTAAGGGTCTCGCCATTCTCCGCCAGTACAAAAATGAAGTGGCGGAACTGGCGGCTCGAAAATAAATAAAAATAATATGGTAAATGATATGAACAATGTGTTACATTAATTCGCTTACGCAGATCGCGTGATCCGAATGATCCGTTAGCTCCGCAAATTCCGCGTATTCATCAGTATACTTATGTTGCTGCAGGAGCAGCTTTTCCTCAAGACAAACTATGTGGCAGTCGCACCGTATGTGCATAGCATACTCTCAACGTCATTATCGACGCGATTTTGGCGATCACATCGGCGGGGTATGGAACGATCTTACGCACAACCTGTGTGGATGTATAGATGTATGTCGTCCTTCTCTCACAACTTCGGTGGTCAACAGTGGAAACCTGTCAACATAGTCACCGTGGCAATTATTTGCGCCATTTTGCGCATGCTCCTTCTATTCACGAGTAAGGCAGAGTCAAATAATTTTGCAAAATTAACAAAATGGGGACGAATCTTGTTTTTTCTTGATCATCTTTACACAGGCCAGCAGATAGTGATACGAAAACGTCGCTTTACTGGGAGAAGATAGAAGATTTCCATGTCTTCAAAACTAAGAAGATTACATTTCTTCAAAACTACTAGTAATATCGAGTTCCTCAGGCTATGAACAGGTCGAAAAGGTCGGAAAATAAACCTGGGCCCGTACCAATCCTTCCACTCAGTCTAACTTGAGTGGTGGTGTATAAGGTGATCGTACATTTCCGAAAAGTCTTATAAGACGAGCATCGATTTTCTTACAGTGCCCCAAAAAAGTCTTCGCGATTTTTTCAAAACTCTGTAACTCTGCAGACAGTTATAGGATCGCCATGAAATTTTGGTATGACATGGCCCCAAGCCTCTAGTTTGCAATGCTGCAGTAGCACCCAGTTTCGTCACTTTATTTCTGGAATACGATCCTGGACGTGAAAGTAGTCAATTTCGAACCCTACAATTTCGCCAGGAGTGATCATAGAGGGTCCAAATTTTTATGGTGGATTGGAGATGGGCAGTAGACCACAAAACAATAGGAGACTGGTTGGGACAAAATTTGGGCGAATTATGAGGGTGCCCGGAAATTACCCAGTTTTTACCATCTTTACCCCCTCTTTCGCCCCGATTACATCCTTTTACCATAACCAATATGAAGCCGTATACAATTGAAGGTGCTCTACTGAATCATGCATGAAACCCTTCATTTTACTAACTCTTGGTAGAAATAGAATTGCTATTTTGGCCCCTTAATATTTCGCCAATCTATAGACAGAAATTCCTGAAACGATGTACGGAGGCGTCTTAGATCTTAGAGGCTCCAAGCCCCTTAAATCGTATGCAGGAAAATTTTTTGGAGCCCTTTAGGTGCGTCTGAACAGGCGCCATCACTATCCAAAAAGGGGGCGTGGCCAAGGTAGCCATTCGACCGATGGAGAGGAAGAGGCACAAAAGATTCCCAGAATATAGCTTTTGCTTCATATTTTTATTGTACTTGAAAGAGTGGGCTTCAATGTACATTCCGGGAATCTTTTGTGCCTCTTCCTCTCCATCGGTCGAATGGCTACCTTGG
>KN549898.1:56708-67870 GCA_000797555.1 Oesophagostomum dentatum | reverse complement strand
GACCTATCACGTTGAAAGTGCATTCAATCTCAGGCCTCTCCTGAAATGTCGTTGTCCTCCGCTATCCACAGTTCAGAACAAATGCTGCTCACCTTCATTTTTATTAAAAAGTTCCTAAATGTATCTAGAGAGAGTCCCTGCGATCTGCAGTCCTGCTCCAGCGCGCTCAGCTCACGATTCAGCTTTAAATCATATCCACCACGCAGTGCTGCAGCTTTCGCCTACAATTTTTTAAGTTTTTGAAAAACTCCAAATTTCTTAGCGCTAAGCGCTTACCTTCTTTAGCAAGGTATTCATCGCTTGAGACTTTATCATATCATTCTTGCCCTTCGTTGCCTTGATATTCTGCCACTTCGAATGCCCTTTGAATAGGCTGCTCGACACCGAAAATCCTCTACGGAACAGAAAACGAGGCGACGGTAACATCTAGACAAAATGAAAAAGCCCGTAGACACAGAGAATAACTCGCAAACCACAATGTAACTCTTATTTTACAAATGGTTACAAACTGAAGATCTAAATCCAAGGAGCCTTCATATTTGTGGGGAACTTCCGAAACGATGAAGACGGCAAACCCTTGTTGATGAAAAAAGGAGAACACTGGTGCTATTAAAAATCAATAAATAAAGGACTAAAATAAACGACACAGTGTCGATTTGTTTACAGAGTTATTGCAACTAAACAAAGAAATTACATAAAGAGACCAGCATTTCAATGTCAGTCTGTCTACAGAGTATTTGCAATGGATCCTTTCAAGAAAGCAAGCGAAATTTTCAAGAATTATCATAACAGGGTTTCCCTGGATATAGAGATGGGGTGCAATTTTTGTTCCTATCAGAGCGAGATTGTTCACAGCTACTAGGCCAGAAAACATTCGATAATCTTTCAGAAAATTAGCTCACTCCTAAAACGGAATTTGCCAATTAATTTCACTAGTCCTTCGCTGGTCTGCTATGCAGAAATGGAACAAGTAGAAAAAATACATAAAAAGCATATAAATAAGATTATTCTGAAAACAGACATATCCAAACACAACGAAGAAGGTGAGATTCCATGATTTATGGAAATTCTGATCAAAAAGGCAAATTTCCAAATTAACAGAGTTCATAAAGCTGTTCACCGTTCTGAGAGTGACCAAACCGTAATTACAAGTCATATCTACCAGTTGCAATCATTTCACACATAACCTATGTAAGTGAAATATCCGCTGCAACATCGTCGCATTATCAAGAACATTTCTAACAAGGAGAATGAGATAAACTTCTAATTGTAAATGCACAACAGATATAACAAGGTAAAGTGGCGGTCACAGAAAATTTCCCGACGGAAGAGGGGGGGGGGGGTGTTTCCTTCAAGCCAAAATGGTCGGGGCTAGGGGGAGCCAAGGCGGACTTGCATAATTTTTTTAAGATATTCCTAAACAAAGGTAAAATTCGACATTGTGAAAATAGTGATTAAAAATACTCTTAAAAAGTGTCCGTCTTCAAAATTTTCCACGTCTATAGGCCGCTTTCAGAAATTTCGGACCGCCACTACAGCACAACAATAGGGAATCTAGCTAATCAACATGTTCAACGACGCGCTCAAACTTCTTCATCGCCTTTGCAGACAGCATGTCAGATGTGAGCAACGATATTCCCAGCTGGTCTGACTTGGTGAACGGCTGAGCCATTAGTGTCAACCACCTGGAACATCAATGCATTTTAGCCTGTCTCTTACGTTTCTAGGCAAATCATATACCGTCGTGCAAGCTGCACAGCTTCGTCAATGCTCAGATTGGTACAAGTCGGTTCGAGGTACTCCTGCATCCAGCGTGGTAGTTTTCCGCGCTTATCTTGTCGCGAAAATCTCTGGAGCAAAAGGTCATCACGAACAAGTTTCACTCAAAGAAGTGACTTCAACTATATAAAACAGTACGTGCACAACTGTTTCAAGCAGCCTTCACTTTCTTTGTTTTAGTACTTGTGAATTAGTAAGAAAGCGTGTTAGAATCAGTCTCGCATACCTTGTCAGCGAATATCATAAGTCCGTAATCCGTCTTTCCTCGAAGAGCTCGACCCATGCACTGCGCTGTATGCCGCATCGCGTCAAAAGTGAGAAAGTCGTTTTCCCTACATTACTACAGTTTTAGCAAAACTGTTCATCCTGGACAAATACCGAAGAAGACAGAAGAAATGTAGCCATGAACGCAAAAGTTTGAAAAATTGTTGCAATTTAGCTACTAATGATGGAAGTTTTCCTCACCAACAAACAAGAGAAAAGAATGAAGTCTAATAAAGAGGTCTGAACCTGCTGGATGAATGAGTCAAAACAACATCTAACTCTAAATTGAGAAAAGTTGAAATCTGTGAAAACTGCCTAAGGTAAGTGTTCGTTTAAAGGAGACAGTCAGCGTTAAAGACTAAAACATGTTTGTATTTCAAGCCTTTAGCTTAGTTTCCATAATTTGTTTTGTAACCGGGTCAACTTTTAGCTTTCCAACTAAAGCTCTTTTGGCGAACTTGCTACTCTGCCGAGCAATGAAAAAGGAGGCCAAAAATTCAAATCATTAGGTAAAGGATCAAAAATTCGAAGCCTATAATAGAAAAGAACGTTAAAAGTCTTAAAATTTACTCACTTGATGCCAAACTGATCTCGAAGGTACTCCAACCTTGCTCGCAGAATCCGGCTTTCAGTATATACATATGGAATACCTAACATGATAACACAACGACCTGCAATAACTACGTCTTAAGGTAAAAATCAAAGAAAACAAATAATCCTCTTTCGCCTACCCAAATGGTGACTGAAATCTATTCCTTCCGACACTTTCCCTCGAGCAACAGAAAAAAGACAAGCGCCACGACCACTATCACAAGCATCTACATATCTGTAAAGAAAAAAAATGTTAAAACTTTTAGAACATCAGTAAAAGAACTGACTTCTCCAGCGCCACAGATGTTTCAAGTGCATCGTTTGTCTCTATGAAAAGAAGTTTCGATTTCATCAGCTCATCAATCACGTGCTGAAAACAAATCAATTGTTGTTATCCCCTTCTTTCTGTACTCCCAAAAAGAAGTATTCCTTCTGTACTTTCTGATAGAATCGTTGATTTTGACTTAAGACTTCCTACGTATTACTATGTAATCCAAATCTTTCTCAAGCCTGATCGCCGAAAATCTATTTCTACGAAATTCATAAAAATCAAGGGCATCCCAAACTCATAATACAATAAAAGCAAAAACCAGTGCTTCTATTCTGGCATCTTCTAATAGAGCCACCGTTTGCAGAAGGCAACTGTCCTAATCGCTTCGCTCCGACAAGTCTGACGGGATTCCTTCCAACGATCAACAACGCCAGTATGGGTACACAAATGTAATACCAACCAACCTGCTCATACCATACGCCTATCACTGTTTCCATGTAAACATAACTAGTGAAAAACACAACCATTCCATCTGGAACAACGGCAGCCATTTCAAGGACCAAATTTCCATAATTTCGAATGACAGCGACATCGCTTCTCTGCTCAAACCGGGAAGTCATGGCAACCTACAAAAACCACAGTACTATGGAAGAACCAATTCATGCTGGTCGGTTGATAAATCTCGGCATATTTGGTTAGAGCTTTTATAATTTAATGCTCTGCTAAGCTGGACTCAACACTGTTCAAATGCTTTAATTAAGTGGCTAACGTTTCGGCGAACTCGCCTTCGTCAAAGTCTGAGATGAGCGAAGTCAACCTCTCCAATCTAGCGGCACGAGCAAACTTACGGATCCATTCAACCCTCTTTCGTCAAACAACACTACATGGCCTATCCATCTTCTTAAATCGTCAATGTTGTACAAAGTAGTTACCGGCCGTTGCGAACAATATGCGGTCGCACACGCTATGTATCGCCAACAACATTGGCGATTCAAAAGGGTGGGCCATGCAGTAGTGTTTGATGAAAGAATGTTGAACGATTCGGTCACCCATCTCAGGCTCAGACGAAAGCGAGCTCGTCAAAACGTTAGCTAGTGAGCAAAAAAAAGTTCAACAATCTCGAGTACAGCTTACCAAAGCATAAGAAAGATGAAAAGATCACTGGTACGAAATGTAAATAGTGAAAAGATGAAAGACTAACGAGCAGAAGAGCTAACTTTAAATTATGCGTAATCAAAGTTACCTGATCATTCCCTTTTGCCACAACCAAAGGGCTCAAACATGGACGTGCCAATGTCATTGTGAGGCTTGCCATGACAGCAGGATCAAAATCCAAAATTTTCGGATACATCTCGAGCGGTGACAAAGTACCAGATGTAATTACCACCTAAAAGTCCCTATACGTCCCATCAATTCTTCAGCAACGATTTTCTGGTCAAAAATAGGATCTCACCGTTTGAAAGCGCTCCAGCACTGGACGAATTGCAATCGAAGCATCCATGCAGGACAACGTTAGCTGCGCCGGCTGACTTGTCTCACTCGGCTCAATTATCACAGAAAAACCCTGAATAACTACGATTTATAAACAGTGAATGTAAAATCAAGACCGCTTATTTCGTTACGGCACTGCTGCTGTAGGTACTTATTTTTAAAAAATGTAGTAGCAGTAAAACCACCTTCGAGTAAGTGCTGACTAGAGTGGAAAGTACAGCAATTTGAGTCAAACACCGGAAATTTGAAACATCTGCAAGTTCCAGCGTTCTCATCAAGTTGTCCAGTCTTTCTGCGCAGAATCTGCAATAACAAGAAACTTTAACGTCTTAAATACGGATTTTCGCATAGAGCACAATAGATCCACCTCAGAGGTCGGCGATCGACGTACATCCTGTCCTGGATATCCTTTACAAAAGCGGCAGGACTTTCGAGAATCACCTAGATAGGCAGGTTTACGAGGACTAGGTAAGAGCTGTTCACTGACCTGAGAAGTTCGCATGCGATGTCGTACATACTCCACGACCCTCTTCATAAACAACACGAAATGCTGAGCGGTACGTATGGATCCAGGAACAGCTTCATGCAAGATGGCATCAGGTAGTACGGGATTTGCCAATCGCTCGTCATTTGCTCTCTCTTGCTCTGTTCTAAAAAATGAAATAAGCAATCTCAGCATTTATAAATTATCCATTTTGCACCTCCTCAGCCCCTCAACAAGTTTTTCGTACTCATTCTGCAGCCGCTCCGAATTCTCTGACTTCATTTTTTGAATGGCAGTTTCCAGCCTAAAGCAGACGAAGGTGAAACATAGAGCAGCATAAAAACTGTGAACTACGATTCACTACAACGTACGCGACAAGTTCTTGGGCTGCTTTTTCAGTCTGTTTTTGCGATACAGTAATAGACATAGATTCAATGCATACATTGTCAATATTGTGGGCCTCGTCGAAAACCACGCATGACCTAAAGTAAGCCGAAAATTATGCACAGAGATCCATAAAAGAAAAGAAAGTACCTTCGACTGAAATCCTTGGAGACTAGCTCGGCGATTTTAGGATCAAGTATATAGTGGTACGAATAAACTACAATTGTTGCACTTTTAATAGCTTCTCTTGCAATAAAATATGGACAGAGACCACGCTCTCTACCCAGCTGTTTGAGATCACTCTGAAAACAACTGCGGGCATGTAATCAAAATAAGGCAAAGGAAAGAAAACCCTACAAGATTCCAGACACCACTGGGAAGGGAGAAGTGTTGCTGGGCATCAAGGTTCTCAAAAAACGAACACGATGGTATTGATGGATCCAGCTGACGTCTTGCACGGACAAAACTAGCGGTCAGTCGTTGGCATGCTCCGTCAACAAGTGATCCTACAAAAGGTTCGGCTTACTAAGAATGGAACCCAAAAATTTACCCAATGGAATCCCACACCGCAGTGTTAAATGTTCTACTGAAATAAAACGCGCCGTAGAAAGACAGCTGAGAACCAGCACATTTTGGAGCATAGTGTTTCGTGACAAGGTCACTAGCAGACACCATAAACGGCTGTCTGAAGTACAGAAAAGGAAATCGAACTCGTGATCAGTACTAATTCGGCGGTGCTGTCACGGTCCGTGGTAACTCTGGTAATTAGTTCGATCCTAGTGGCCAAACCGGAGTGCTCATCACTGTTTCGTTGGTTACAGTGGAAACACTTACATCCTGAAGGATTTCTCCGAAGTGTTCTTCTTAGGCTTAATAAAGCCGATCACGAGTGCGAATTCCTTGCCTGTGTCTAAAGTTTACCTTGTCTGAGTTGCCAAACAGAATCGTTGATACATAGATTCTTCCTTGCTGACATCGCAACAGCAACCATTGGAGGAGCACTCTGAAGAAACCATAGCAGAATAAACTAGACTTGATATACCACTTCTACTTCAACGCATATAGCGTAAATGGAACACCTTGTCCGCGAACCATAATGACTAGTGGTCCCAGAATGAAACTCACCGAAGTCTGCCGTTCATAGAACTTATACAAGGCTCGCAATTCTTCCACACATTTCTCGATTTCAGGAATAGTACGTGAGCAGTAAACCAGTTTATCTTAAAATAATAAAATAAAGCCTCCTTCGTTTACGAAAGTGTGCGTGTGCGTTACCAAGACGATCAGGAAACTTCCTCATGTAAGCCACAACTAATGAAAGCAATGATACAGTTTTTCCCGTACCGGACGGCATTTCCAGAAGACAGTGACCCTAAATTTGTACAAAAGAATGCATCCACTCCTAGAAACGCAAATACTTTATCTACCTGTGCATCGAGCGCTTTCTTCACCTCTTGCATATATAATACCTGCTCGGGATATACATAATCATAGGGGAAGTATACTTCCAATCCATCGACGTCTATTCTAGAATGATCAAAAAATTCCAGCTATGCCGCAGTTTGGGTGCGAGGCGTAATGTCGTGAGCAGACAAGGGCCGGCGCCGCCGCCATTGGTTGTATCCGCCCACACTTCGGTGGTTAATCAATGGGGACGACGCCAGCCCGTGCCTGCTCACGACATTATGTCTCGCACCCCCGCAATTTTCTGCCATAAGTAAGCTCAAGCTTATTTTCGCGACTAATTTTACAAACTTGTTCATTTCTGCTAACTTGTTGCGAGAAATAATGCAAGAATGTGGGCATCAAGATCCTCCACAGAATCAAAGAAACGAACGGCGCAGTCCGTTAGACATCAATAAGCAAATGATTTGCACTATGCCCAGTTGAAGAGCTGTATTCGCTTTATCATGCAACAAAGAAATGCAGCAACGCCACTTCTCGGTGGTCGGCGACGCAACTTTTACAGCCATTTTCATTTAAGGTCCATGAAGGTCGTAGAAACAGGAGATGAATCGCACTGACTGCGGAAATTGCAAAACCGTTACACATTTCCAGAAACATCGCATGGCGATGCCAGTACTACTCAAGAAATTCACATCGACATGCCTTTGTCAATCGAAATGACAAAACCATAGGTATGCGAGTACCAGTTATGCAACAATTCATGGCGGAACGAATTCAAACAGGAAACAGTGGCGGTCCGAGCCACCCTCCCCTTTTCACAACGCCTCCGAAAACTTTTGAAAGTGACTTATGGAGCAGAAAAAAATCACCCTTGAAATAATTTCTTTAGCCAATTTTAAAACATTTTTACCTTTTAAAATGCCTAAAATGTTTCTGTTTTGCGACCAAACTTGGAACTTGAATCCGCCCTTTTTTAGCATGACCCTCCCCCCTCGACCCAAAAAAAACTTTTGCCACTGGTGCAAAGCAAAGTGTGCTTCTTCTTCCCCCCCCCCTCCGCCTTCACTACATTATGTTATTGTTATCTGAGCGAAAATATAGTGGTTTTCAACAAGTGGTGGTGGTTTTTATAGCGGTTTTTTTCAACACTTTTAGTTTGTGCCAACACTGCAGGAATTCGTCAGAGTGTGGGGGAAACCTATTGTATAATAGGAGAGTGCAGACGAAAGCGCGGGAGGAGACGCACAGCCCCTGTCTGAAATTGTTTAAATATTTTTGAAAAGCACTATATTTTTCGGACAAAAAGCGCTACTATTATAAGAAAATGTGCTTTCTCTCTACAAATACTTTTTCACGCTTTATGGTGCAAACTTCCCTCCGCTCATGCATGGACACCAATTCTACTCGGAAATCACTGATTAATACTCGTAACCCACTTACTTCATCTTCCGACTGCGTCCAATGGTGATGAGATCGTTTCAGTGCAGAAGTATGTAACACAATTCTGACGGTTCTGGCTGCCACAACTGGCCTGATATATGAAAATTACTCTCTCCTCAAGTAGTATGCAGACATATGCATTCCGGCGGACACTTTGGGAGGTGCGAAGACTATAGTCGAATGTTAACTTTAGACAAGAAGAAATACTGTGTTGTAAACACGGCAATCATAAGGAAAGTGTTCATGTAACGCTTTAAGCTTGTAAAACACCTATAAAAATGCTACTGACTAACCTATATACAAAACACTGAAGCTATGAGTAGATATTAACTGGTGAACCCATCACTAACTTTACAATGTTCAACCCAAATTATTAGAATAACGACATTACACATGAAATTGGACTACAATTGTGTCATAGACTAAGTGACTGGTTGTTGAGCAGAAAACAAAACAATACAATGCTGTTTCGTTCAACAACAGAAAGCACCAAACGGTAGAGCTCAATATTACTTCGGAAAAGTACTACAACATTTAGAAAACATGCATTAATGTGAGCAAACATGATTTTGCATTGTTGACCAGTGTGACTAATGAAATGAATAGCCTATATGCCAGAAAGACACATAGAGAGACTACGTCTATTTTGCAGAATTAAAAGAAAATACATGTAAATTTCTAAAAATTTGATTCATTGCACAGATTGCTATGGATTGTTGATTGTTACTACGGCTCCACCTTTCTGTACTTCGGACGAGGACGGTTGGCAAATAGCATATCTCGAGAGTAGTAGAATCCACGATTCACCCAGTGTCCGTAGACTGAGAACATAGCTGACTCAGCCTCGTGCCGTATCTACAAAATGAAACATCGCACACAGAACAAACCAGGAAATGACTGAGAGAAAGTCAAAATTGGTTAAAAACACAACTTAATATCAGACATTCTGAAAATAAGGTGTTTACTATTTTCCCTTTAGGTTCTCACTGGTGGAGAAAAGTCACCCCTCTTCAAGCATACAAGAAAAGAACTTGGTTTTCTATTCTAAACTTACGAGCTGCTACTCTAACATGTACGCCACAAAATAGAAACTTTTGCTTCAAAACTAACGAACAGACTTAACATATAACTTTTTTCGACTGTACAGTTTGAATAAAGCAGTAAACAATAATAACGAAAATGCGAAAATTTCGGAAGATTTCTATTTAATAATTTGGTAGCACTTACGTCGCGATCGCGGAAAGGACGTTTCCGGAGCGACTCCCGATCCACAATAGTTTTCAAATATTTGTACCTCTGAAGCCGACAGAAGAAGCGTACCAGAATAATCGCCTGGAATAAGAAATCGAAAGACATTAAAATACATAAAATACGTCTTGACCATCTAACAGAGAAAGAAAATAACCTGTTTGAACAGCTTTCGCATTTCTGGCTTGTTGTACACCTCTCCAGCAGGATTCATCCATGGCATAAGCAAACATTGCTGCGAGGTCAAGCGTTGAGAAACGGGGACTGTTAGTAAACCTGCGATCTAAATCAGTTGGTTAAGCAACAAGATCCAACATTCGAAGCAAATCCAAAATAACAAATCTAGGCCTTTGCAGAGACAATTAAATTGTCCATCAAAGTGAAAAGGGCAGGTAGAGACCTGTAGACGAATTCTTAAGAAAAAAATGAACAAGGAAATACGAAGCTCTTAGTTCGGAACTCATGCAGAATCTTTTAGCATTTCTCTTGCATAGTTACTGAACGTTACGCTTGACAGTGCTATTTTAGCAACAACAAAAAAACTAACAACATCTTTTGCCTCCTGAGTGATTGTTGACCACTGCTCGGCGCGGAATTCGTAGCGCCCCTCTTGAATCATTCGCATCATGAGAAGCTGCCTGAAATAAATATATAATATGCTTTCAAGTGAACTGAGATCCGCAAGCTTCATGCTACGGAAGTTTTTTGCTACTTATAATGTATGTGCAACGCTAAGAGATAGATATAAGCAAAAGCAGATCAAGAAAAAAGCTAAGTTGTGCAATCGAAGAAGCATACACTCCTTTAGGTATACACTGCAGGCAACTCAACTTCGATGGTAAAATGGAGCATAGCCCGCCAATAAAGTGTACATAATCACTCCAAGAGCCCATTCATCAACAGGATGAGAGTAGCCGGGAGCATCCTCGTACATTTGACATCGCAGTATCTCAGGAGATAGGTAACCAGGCGTTCCACATAACTCTAAACATGTAACATTCAGCGGATATACACCGATAAATATACTTATACTGTGAGGTTTCGCTATATAGCTAGTTGTTTCTTCGATGATACTGAAAAAAAACAGTTTACATCTTCCAAAACCTAGAATCTCCTCAAGCAAAGCATGCATGCATTAAGCATTGTCATCATTAAAGGCAGCACCCACTCTCAGAACCCTTCCTGAGTTCTTGACGGATTTTGAGGGAAGAACTCAAGAAAGGGTTGGGGTTCAAATTTCTCGGCTCAAAAGTCATTCCTAACCGAGAAAATCGCCTCAGAAGACTCGTACGCGATTTCGCGGACGAGTTTTCCAGTTCGTCGCGCTCTTTCTGTTGGAGCCGCCTACCGCCTCAAGTGCGTGGACATGGAAGGCTTGTGTAACTCTACTCATACCAAATGGTTGCAGCACTCTAAGTAGTACGGAAAACAAAGTGACAGGACAACTCGTCCGCAGATCCTTCGTAATTGATCCACCGAGTACCCGACGTTTCGGCCGTTTTCTCCATAACGAGCAGCCTACCGGTGCTCTCATTTTGGCTTTTGGCTATTCAGCCACAGAGGTTTCATAAACTATCTGAATCTCGAAATCCGTTTTTAGAGTGGGTGCTGCCTTTAAGTCAGGTACTGACATATACAAAAGATTACATCATGTGGGAACTGTCTGAAATGTTCGCATTGAGAAAGGCTCACTGTAGCAAGGTGTACTGCACAGTGGTACAGAACCAGTTTTTTCTCAACAAATGGTGTTATCGCAATTATAGCAAATTCTTACTGTATGAAAAATTATGGATTATATATTTG
>KN549897.1:22239-34005 GCA_000797555.1 Oesophagostomum dentatum | reverse complement strand
AGACAAAATCAACTTTTAGCATGGAAAAAGTGACCGAAATAGCCCCTCAGTTTCTTTCCGACTTAAAGCCTTGGTCCTCCTAGTTAATAAGTTGTCCGAAAAGTTCTCGGGGTTTTACTGGTCCACTTTAAACGATTATAACTTTCTTAAGAATTATCGGACTTAGTCGAGATAAATATATTCGAATCAGCACGCTTTTGCCAGCGCTTTAATGGGTTTCCGAGATTTGATAAAATCATGAAGGCTGTTTTTGCCTGATCCTGATTGGCAAAGGTTCTACCGGCGAGAATGTTCTGAAGATGGACAAAGAAGTGTTAGTCGGCTGACGAAAGGTCTGGGGAATATGGCGGGTGAGGTAGAACTTCGACCCTTAATTCATTCAATTTTTGGATGGTGATTTGTGAAACGTAATGGCGGGCACTGTCCTGTGAAAGAATCGGGCCTCTTCTATTGACCAGTGCAAGCTGCAGCTGACGCAATTTTCAGTACATATCATCGATTTTCTCACAGTAGGACTCTGCAGTATTGGTTTGGCCTGGCTGCAAAAAGTTGTAGTGGATCACACCAGCCACCGACCACCACACTGTAACCACGACCCCTTCTTGGTGGGGTTTGTCTTCGGAAATTGTTTGGGGGTTCGTCGGCATCCAACCACTGTCCCGAGCGACTCCTGTTTTCATAGAGAACCCAACTTTCATCAGGTGACGATTCGGCCCAAAAACGTGTCACTTTGATTGCGCAAAGGCAGAGAAGAACAAATCTCGACAATTTCTACCGGTCATTCAACTCGTGGGGCACCCTTTTTCGAGCTTTTTCACCTTTCCAGTGCGCATTAAGCCATCCGTAGGAGCATTTTTACTGCATCATAATTTTTCCGCAATCCCGCAAATTGCTTGGGATAGGTCAGCTTCCACTAGGGCTTTTAAATTGTCGTCCTGGATTGCTGTAGGTCGACCGCTACAGGGTGTAACTTAAAGGCTGAAATCTCCGGAACCAAACTTCTTGAACCATTGTTGCATGGTGCCTTCTCCAACACTATTATGGTCCTACACTTGGCTGATTTACCGAGCTATCTCGGCTGCAGGTTGTCTCTTTTAAAGCTAAAACAAAATGTCGTTCGAAATTACCCCTTCTACATGTTTCAATGAGTCTTTAAAAAAGTGAGCTTCGCAAACACGGGAAAAAGCAAATTATTCCATCAAATAGAGCAAAGAATCCTGTACTTGATGTGATATTCAAACACAAAATAATTTGAATTTTTGTTCAGTAACAGAGGAGTAAAAACACTTACACAAAACCCCGAAAACTTTCCGAACAACTTAATACAATGCATATTTACGAAAAATAGCGAATATTCCCAGTTTTTCTAGATCAGGAAGGGTGTAGATGGAGCGCGCTTTGGTTGGCAGCGGATTTCTTAAAGGCAGCACTCACGGACAAAACTTTTCCGCTGGAATTTGCATTACTATATGGCTTCCATCGAATATCGAAACAGCTTAAACGTAAACTGGATGTAGGTTACCATAACTCATGTAATTCTCCTTCAAAGCGGCCGACCCGACGCCCACCCAGCAAAACCCCGCCCTCTCTCGGTCGATTCCCTCTGCGCGGATTGGATCACAAACTCTTAGGTCAAGAAACTTCAGAAAAGATCTCAAGCTATGCGCAGTAAAACTTTTAGCTGCAGTCTAAAAGAACTGATGCGGAACGGGTAGAAAATCCTTCTGGTTGTACAGAATTCTCATGGGTGTAGTCAGGATGCTCGAGGAGCTATCGTATATTCGCCGCTCACCTGGTCGCCATCGATTTTAAAAAAAATCGTTTTGGAAAAACTTCGTAGGACATCCTTTATTTCGTTTTTTGGCTTGATTTTTTATGTTTCTCTTATCCTTCAATCCTCATTCTTGCTATAGAACTAAAGAATTTGAATACGTTTTTAATCGTGAATGCTGCCTTTAAAGGCAACGTTCCATCAATTTTTTAAATCAAAATGAGTAATTCACTTTTTGAAACAAGCTGACATGCTGAACAATCCTGTCACGGCGATTTAATCGAAAATTCACATGAAAACCAGGAACCAATAACCCCCCAATCGGTGAAATTCAGGCTAGGTCGAGTTTAGAAATCTATACGACTAGTTGGTGCAAAGTCAGTCAGATGTTTTTGGTCAACTAGTGACCTAGTATGCAATGTTTCGCGCTGTGCCAGTTCATTGTGCATAACGGGTCCGTAGCGTAATGTTTCCAGAGGCGGGATTAGCATAGTCGGATGCGAACAAACTCGTCCAGGTCACGCCGAGCACGCATGCTTTGACGCACGTGGACTTTAAAGGACGAGTGTGGCCGAGCTTGCTCGCGCCCAACATCGCTAGTGCCGCCCTTGGGAACATTACGCCACGGACCCGTGTACAACATACTTGTAGATTTACGGAGACGACCAGTTGCTTCACAGCTGCTTAAGAAAGTTAATGACGATTCTGCTTAGAGTCGCTATGTAATTCCAAAATTACACTTACCACTTCTTTCTCCTCTTCGAGAAATCCATTAAAAACTGGAAATTTCTCGTAAACAGTACCGAATCCCATGCACAGGGCGAAACTGCGGCGCGGTCACGAGCGTCGATCGCGTGTAACCGTTTCTTGAAGGCACTGTTGACTTTGATTTGAATTCATTCCACTGAAATCATAGTTCCTGTTCTATTTTTCTTCACGTTTTCGCTCATCTTCGCTAACCAACGACCTGAAGATCCGCTAAGAACTGCGAGAATATAAGAAATTGAGTGAAACAACAAATAATTTGTAGTAAAATAAGCTTCTTTTCAAAGGCAGCTTCATAAGTTACCGCCATTTCAAAAAGGGGTTCGTTTTCGGGATTGCTTCGAGAACACTAGAGGCCGGACCTTGACAGATGATAGGCGCCAGCGATCGCTGTGCCACTGAAACAACTGCAGTTCCTATATTAGTCAGCGTATATTTGAATATTTAAATTGAATTAGCTCAAAAATACATCAGAATATGAATACTCTTTTCTGCCCAGGCGGAAAATGACTCGAAATAGCTTAATATTTAATGAAATGCTGAATAATATATGCACTAGTTTGCTTTTAACCCGTCCAAGGATATATGTACTTTTCCACTGAAGGATCAGAGTGGAGTCGTTCAACCTGGCGTTTGCCCAACTACGCTCGCTGCTGCCCACTCTTCCAGTCGAGAAGAAGTTGTCCAAAATAGAGATACTTCGGCTGTCTATCTCCTATATTACTTTCTTGCATAAGTTGTTATCATTTGAATAAATTATGTGCTTGAGCGTTGAGACTGCAATTGAGAATTGATTCGAGGAGGTATTAAAAAATCTAAGCACGATGGTTCTGTCTTTGAAGTTATATCCTGAAATCTACTTTTAATACGGCTCAGTTGCTACTACGATGTTACGTGTAGGTACGTCGGTTGAAGTAGGTGGAGTACTCTCACTGCTACTTTCCTGGAGCCTCAGAAAGAAGTAGAATTCGTAAAGAAAAAGATCACGAAGCCGGAAAACACATGGAATTTCTTAAAGTCTCACAGACAGCATCATAGACTATTGACGATGTAGCCTTCGAAAATCGCAATGTCAGGAGTAATGGTGGCAAGCTAGACGACTCAAACTCCTAACACATCATGATGGTCACAAAGCCTCTACAAACGCTTTGGTCATATAACACCAGCTTTTATCACTGGCCATGCGCCTCCTCACCCAGAGCATAACGAACGCTCGTTTCTTAGTCAAAACGAGATAATCCTCCGACCCTTAGAAAAATACTTGCAGTCATATCTGCAAAGGTAGCTTTTCTACTGTATGAGTACATGACGGAACTTTTTAATCTCTAAAGAAATAAGTGCTCACTTCTAGTAGCAAAACTTTACCAAAACTAAGACGGAATAAAGGGTTCTTTCACCAAGGAATTCGGAAGAGTTCTTCGTTACCGTGCAAAAAAAAAAGATTGCTTTCTGAGTCAGTTGCCTTTCTCACGTGTTCGCAAAACGTACGATACGAATAAAATTCGCTTTAAAATAAATTTTTGTGCGCGTCTGCGATAAACCTACATTTTTGCGTCACGTTTCGTCGTTACGACCTTAATAGTGTTGACATTCTCTTTTTTTGCACGTAGCCTTACAAGGGGAGGTTTTGACCTTAAAATCGAGCTCCTAAACAAGACCTATATGGTTTTCTAGCAAATCTGATGGCGATTCAGAAGGCATACCTTGTTATTGCTACGGACCTCCCAGAAGCCGGCCGCGACTTCCCGATAATCGGCCGTAGAGCAAAGAAGGATGGCGCCGCTGGTGGCATAAACGACTTGGAGTGGACAACACAGTGTTACTAGTAGTTGCTACATTACTAGCATACACTACCACACACATTCTGAGCCACCGTCGGAACCGGAAAAATCGAAATTCTTAATTTCCCCTAGAACTTCGTGTAGATGGGTTATTTGAAGGGCTGAGTCCAAAAATGACTATTACTTAACGTGGCACCCTGTTTAATCTAGGGCAAGAGTGAGATTTACCCGGTAGTTAAAAATCTCAGAACAGCCTCAATCCCTGTATAGTGGTCATATTCAGAGTTTTAGAGGTTACTATGCCGTATGAACGTGATTTTTGGATTCACCACTTCAGATAACCTCTCTATGCGAAGTTTTAGCGCAAAGTAAGAATTCCGGTTTTTCCGGTCCCTACCGTGCTGCAATCTCTACTGTGAAAATGCGTCGATATTCGCTGCGCTTTGTAGAAAGAGAGGGTGGCTCAGAATGTGGGTGGAAGTATATACTAGTTAAGGTAGCAGCAAGTGGTAGCACTATGTTGTCCACTCCCAGTCTTTTACGCCACCAATGCCTTCTTTCTTTACTCTACGTGTCGCTAATTATTGTCAATCAACGACCATATTTGTTTATAATATGCAGATTTTTCTATGCTTATGCATCGTTTTACTCTGTCAACGAAATGTTACGGCCTCTCAAGGACAAAAGTTTTGGCAGGTATCACTCTGGCAGCCAGGTCGTAGGTTAAGGTGCCTGATGGCACTCCACCTGACGGCATAGTCTTTCAACCAGGGGTGTGCGAAAGTAAAATTTTAAATTTCGTAAAACGTAAAACGTAAAACGGAACGCCAAGAACGGCCGTAAAACGTAAATCGTAAATCGGAAGTACTGGAGGTTAACTCATAAAAATTCTTTAAATTTTTTCTCCTACTCTTCCTTGTTCATAGCTATGACTAAAACGATATTTCGAGTTGTTAAGAATGAAATGTCTAATCCTCTTTAGCCCAGTATTCAATGGATGATGACATAAAAATATTACAGCTACAAATTGTTCTGCGTTTTTTATAATGAGGAAAGACACTTTTTGAAACAATCGGTATGTAGCATGAGCTTACAAACAACAAATTTTTGAGGGTTTTGCTAATGTAACCGACAGTTCGAAAAAGCCGTGGCTTTTTAGAAAGTCGATTATTTTTAGAAACAGTATAAGCGTTTCTCTTAAGAAAGAGTATTCCAGTGCTAAGCAGGATGTGGCACCCAATACATGTTATAGATTCTGCTTGCAAATTACCGCACTGACAAAATAAAATATCAAGGCCGCTGAATAGTCTTCGCCAAGATTTCTCTTGGAAGCCGGAATTTAACCTAAGTATGTCACCGGAAGATCGCTTAAAAACCGGGCGGTTTGTACAACTTGTTTGTATGACTTTTTTTAGAAGTGTTGCTGTACGTAGAAATTCACTCTAAACAGAATATTCTGTAGAAAAACGCTCACAAACTTTACGCAACAATAAGGGGTGTTTATGCCAACCGGTATGCCAAAAAAGTACTTACTCTGTAAAGAGTGGTCCAGCAACTTTAGGAAGGAGAACTCGTATGGGTAAATAGGATATTCTTTGACGAAGAAAGTGACAACGTATTGAAACTGTAACATAAATTTTTACAGTAGCTACAAAATGCGCGTGCACTTCAAACTCACTGCTCGTTCACAGTTTCTCTGAAAATTTTACGTTTTACGGCCCAAATCCCGTAAAACGTAAGTTGTAAAACGAAAGGCCAAAGATGGCCGTAAAATGTAAACCGTAAAACGGAAATTTTCGCACACCCCTGCTTTCAACCCATGCACTTGTTCTCCAGATATGACCGTCCAGGTCATCTCCGCCTGCTCTTTCCTCATAAAAGGGCATGGATGCTCAGCTCTAGGATTCTCCGCCGTCTCGCTGCCCGTCAGCTCTATTCCTCGACTCACTGTTATTCGAGGGTCTGTGTCAGAACGCTTGACTGACAAGGTCTTCTTATATTGTTAATAAATATTATTAGCAATAACTGTTGGCGTACTGATCACTGGCTTATTCAGACTACGGCCGATTTTCGGGAAGTTGCGGCCGGCTTCAGGTAGGTCCGCAGCAAAAACAAGGTATGGACTCTGAATCGACATCAAATTTGATACAAAACCACGCATGTCTAGTTTCGAAGTGCGATTTTAAGGTCAAAACGTTCCCTTGTTAGTCGCTATCGTTTACTCGGATGTTATATCTCATGGCAGGAGCTCAAAGGAACTTAAAAGAGGGCCACGAAAGCCAGAGTTAGGTGCAGCAACGCGAAAAATGCCGGCGGCGGTAAATTTCGGGGGAATTCTGCGCTGGCGAACTAGCTTGCAGCGACGTTTTTCTTTGCTGAGCAAAAGTTGCCGACTTTCTTGGATACGGTCTCTGCATTTTTTCTGACTGGACAATGTTATCTTCATGCACGGTCCCGCCATATCATTCTCTCGAAAAAAGTCAGAAATGTCAGTGCAGACATGCCAGTGCATCTTTCTGCTTCATTCCTGTATTCTTTCAAGAACGTACGAAGCAAGCGCTTTCGCTGTTCGATGCTGCAAGATTCCTCTCAATAACTGTTCAGAAACGAGAAAAAAAACCATTCTGGCAGAGTGGTGGAAACATCACAATCTATCGAAACTTCCACTTGACTGAAGTCATGTAATCATAGAAATTCTGAAAAAAAAAAGAGCTTTCAGCCTGGGTTTTCTATGATATAAGCAAAGGTGCAAGGAAAAATCGTGGAGAAAAGAAAAGGAAAAAGGAAGGAAAGGAAAAACCATCTAGAAACATTGATAATTTTGAAGCACGTTTATCTATCTTTTAAAAGAAAAGTTGTTCTGAACGCAGACCTAAACCATTCAACCAGTTCAAAAATTTATTTTGCAACATCATGTAAGTACATAAGAACATGGCCAAACTAACAGAATTTTACAAGACAATGGTTCATCGGAAAGAACTACTGTTTGGCAAATATTCACCGTGACACTAAAGCCATCGTAGCATGAGGAGTGATATGCACAGCGATAACAGTTGTGAGATACAATGTTAGCATAAAAACATCTCTGTTCATAATGTGTTAAAGCTCACAAGTCTTTCTCGGACTTGGAGCGAAAAAAGTTATGTATAAGCTCGATTGGGAACGGGAATATGATGGTAGAGTTTTTCTCAGCGCTGAAAAAGATGATCTCAGCGACGAACGGAATCTGACATGAGCCTACCTGATGCTGTTGAGCGTTTGCAAGTATCGTAATTGTATTGCGCATGGAGAAGAAGCGATCTAAACACATCGTAAAATATACAGAACACGACTATCTTCGAGCACCGCCTGCCCTCTGCTCATGTAATAAACCCCAGTGTGCTGCTCTCCTGTCTGCTGACAAAGGCCCTAGATAAACCGCAATGCGTGCGTATGACGCAGGAGAGAGCGCAGGTGTAGGAATGCGTTAGTCTAACCCGGTGGAACCAGAGATTTACCATTCTTCGATTTCCTAATCTTTCAAATTTTCCAACAGTTTCTGAAATTTTTTCTCTACCGATTTTTTCGCAGCAGAATATCAAAATTTTCAAATTTTTCCAACTCGAAATCGCATATCTTTGGCATTTTTTGTTCACTTCAACTAGAAAAATGCGTATAAATGCAGAGAAAAAAAAAACGTAAAATAGTGTCGACAATTATGTAAATAAGAAATCTGGCAGTTGTGTTAGGACTTTAGCTACATAGTTCGAGACTTGAGCTACTAATAGGTGTCGTTTTTTCTAAACCTTATGTAAAGTCACGTACATTTCGTCTTGTTTCATTTATAGTATATCAATGGTAATAGGTTGTTAATCCCGTATTGTCTAATGCATATTTACATGATTTATAGATGATTTGCTCTTTCTTTCATATTAAAAGCTGCACTGTAGAGGTTTGCCATTTTTACAGAGCAGGTAGGAATTCCAGAGTTTTCTATCACTACCATATTCAAAGCGTCATTGTCTGTTTAGCGCCACTTTCATCGCTACCCATCCCTGCCCCTGCTCGTTAGAATCCTTTACATATCAGCGCCGGATCGACAACTCGATCGACTCGATCTCACTACTTACGTGCTGCTACCTTTCGCATCCGTCACTCACAACTTCCTTTCCTTCCCGAGGTTCTTCGGACATGGGTGTTACAAGGTAGGGTATACATAGTAACGGTGGTGGGTTAAAAGATTACGATTACCAGGCAGTATGCGGTTCATTTTTGGCGCTACTGTGCGCTCTGCTAATTCTTCATACTGCGCTTAGAATGAAACAAACGTTCATGTTTTTCATACCTTTAGAACCATCGATATGCCCAAACTTGAAACTACTCCACGGATTTTTTTTAGGTTGGAAAGAAAGTAATGAGCCCTAGCCTTGAAAGTCATAAAGTTCTTCCTATGACAGCAAGAAGGGAACTATTTCGTAGTAGATCAGAGGACTCCTTCTTGTATCCCCAGAAATTGCGTCATCATTACTCATCGTTGTCTTCCCCTAGTATGGCAGCGGACTTCGTCCCCGACAAAATTCATCTTCGACATTTCCAGATTTTCCTCTTCACCGACGGCTACTCCGCAACGGCAGCTCACCACAAACTCGTGGAATTGTGCGGCGAAGACATTGTGTCTTACGCCACGGTATTGTCCTTAGTATTGTTTTGTGGTTTATTGCCAAACATCAGTCATCATCATCGTAAAAATTTCGACCTCATACGATCGCTAGTCACGAAACTGCGAAGTGCGAAGTTGACTATTTTTTCATAGGTGGAATACGCGGGCGTAAGGGGTCCCAAAAGTGAAGGTGCAGTTATGACGAGAATGGGTAAAAGTGAAGGTGGTCAGGTAGAAAGAGAGGCATCGACCGGCGGGAGAAGGTGGGGGGAGGGGTCACAGTCCAGTTGTCGGCTAATGTAGGAAACATTTTCAAAATGCCAGGGCCATTTGTTAATCAGCGAGGTTTACGCTGTCCAGCGATATACTTAGTTTTGCAGCTGCTGCTCTGCAAGTGTTGGCAAATTGCTTCAAAGTTGATCCATTTTCGACCAAATTTTACGTATGTTATGAATATTGGCAAATTTTTCTGTGAAGAAGGGAATTTTTCCAAACGCGAGGTCATGCTGTAATAGAAGGAGGTTTGCGCTATCGTATGATATATTTGGTTTTGGAAGAGCTGTTCTGGAAGTGCTGGCAAACTGCGTCAAAACTGAGCGAACAAGAGCATCTCGCATTTGGAAAACGTCGTCTCAGTCCTGGAGAAAAGGCCGAAGATTGAGCGAGTTAGAGGGAAATTCAGAGTGAAGGTCCCATCTCGGACCTTGAAAAAGTGATGGTCCTCAGCGAAAATTTGGACGGTATTCCACCTATGCCATTTCTACGTCCAGAACCGCGTTCTGCAATTAAAGTGACAGGAATGGCCGTCAGTGTAGCTGCACAATGTAGAGGCTTGACCACATGTCATATCGGAATTTCATACTGATTGGGTAGCTCTTGACAGAGCTACGTTTTATAAAAATCCGCAGACTTTTTTGGTGGACCGCACCTTTTTACAGACAGTTCATACAACTTTTACCGTTTCAGAAATTGAAGTCATTTGTAAATCCTCCCTTAATAGCGCATAACTACCAAACCGATTTCCGAAGTATAAAAAATGTAATGTCGTTTTGCACAAACTTACGCTTCCCCGAAAAAGACAAACATACCACCTCAGCTGCTTCACGAAGTGCTTGTGATGCTTTCTGTTCACCCTCCGCAGCAATAACCTGAAAAAACATCACCATTTCAATGTTCGAATTCTAAAACTTGGCACAAAAAATCACCTTCGCTCCAGCTTCTCTGGTGGCTTCGGCTTCCGCAGCCATCGCACGCTGTAGCTGTAGCGGAAGACGTACGTCTTTCACTTCAACCCTCTCTACTTTTACACCCCAAGGATCCGTCGCCTCATCCAGGGTGCACTGCAATCAAATTCGTTTCAAGAATGCAATCTTCCCATAGCGCACTCTGCTACCAGGAAATTCCCAAAAGGTCTTTGCTATAACACGTAATCGCTAAAAATGACAGGAGTAAGAGAAACTGCTCAGAACTTTTGCTATTTCACATTTGCCATTCATGGATAAAGTTTAAGCTCGCATCATTATCTGACTTAACTTCTTGACTTTTAGGGGTATCGACTTGTATGCGATGACATATAATTTTCTTGTGAAAGCCTCGTTTTAAGAAGACCTCATAATGCTCCTTGTTTGCTCAGTTCATTTGTATTCAAACAATGTTCAAAGGAAGAGAAGTTTACTTTTTGCGTGTCATCGGCAATGGATGTTCTAGTCAGACTATTACTTTGCTACAAAAAAGTTCTTAGTTAAGCAAACTTGTGATGAAGGGGAGTTTCACATTCAGCAGCTAATTAGTGACTCAGTTTAGAATTTCAGCGGTTCAAATGCGCTTAGTCCGAAACATTTTAATTACACAAACGCAAAGATTTTTTTTTCAAATCTGCTCACTTTTAATTTCAGTGCGAAAATGACCTTAATAATCGCACACCCGTCAAAATGTAGACCAGCTAACCAGGAACGATGGCAGGAAGGAAAAGAAAAAGGCTCGCAACCCTCTGAGGAAGGAATCTGGACATTATCACACCCTAGAAACATGATTTTCGTTAAAGGAAGTGTACGCGGAAATCCTCGATACTGAGATTTTGGTATGTAACGAAACAAGACTACGCTCAGAGTACGGCTGTCATGGTGCAAATGCTCAATACTGTTTTTGAACGCTGAAAAACACCCTTTTATGCGAAAAAAAAAACGCACAAAATGCTCACTAATAGCCCTCTTTTTACAGCATCCCTAGGCAAATTTGGGATATACTATCATCATAGCTGTATTGAGGAGGCCTTGATCTTTCAATGCCTACCAAAATTGGGGACAACCAACTTGATTTGACCCCTGCTCTGTGCCTCCTGTTCTTGCGCCTAAAACTTATGCTTGAACATATCCTCAGGTTAGCTTTCAATGTGTCACTTTTAGAATAGAATGAAAGAGCAAGGCCTCCTCAGTACAGCTGTAGCGGTAGTATATTCCAAATTTGTCTAAGAGCGCTGTAAAAAGTGCTATTGGGAGCATTTTGTGCTTTTTTGCTACACAAAAGGCTGTTTTTCAGCGTTCAAAAGCAGTATTGAGCTCTTGCACGGTGATAGCCATACTCAGGGCATTGTCTTCTTTCGTTCCATACCAAAATCTCAGTATCGAGGATTTCCGCGTACACTGCCTTTAAGGGTCACTTCACACCTCTGTGAGCCTCATTAGACAGGTAAGGCTGATAAGATGAGGAACTGAAAAATCTTATACAGTAGGAGTCAGTGAAATTTTGATCTAGTGACAACTACAGTTAAGCTGTCCAACATTTTCAACCAAGAAAATGAAAATACAGCG